>OX940808.1:7193796-7297029 GCA_954870605.1 Acer campestre | reverse complement strand
TAAATTGTGAAATAAGAATTATAGGAGAATTTAAAGTCAAAAGCTTCTTACGTCGACACGTGGCACCATGAAACTCTATTATTATTATATATATATATATATATATGATGAGATGCTCATGTTTAGGATAAATCACTTCCCACATCTTTTTTGGGTTGTGTAATAAATTACTGTAACTTTAATTAGTTGTAGTACTGTCATCTCTTAGTACCGGTGGTAGTGTACCTCTTCTTGCACGTTATATCCTTGATTAATCAGATTAGTGTCAGAAATATTTACTGTAATACTCCCAAAAAAAAAATCCTTAATTAGTTGCAATATAATTATATAATTCTCTCTAAAGTTATGTAATTAATCATTTCATATTTTTAGTGGAATATTTGTGGCATTGCATGCAACTTGGGGCAACTGGGTAATAATATGCATTGCTATGCTAACAAAACATGGTTCTTGAAACTGCAGGGATTCTATAATAACTTGGGTGAAAAGGATGATTACTGTTGGTATTTACAGTATAACAAAAATGGAAGATGCTCAACGTATATTCAATGCTGAAACTCATTTGGTTTTGGGATTCCTTGATTATTTAGAGGTACTTAATCACAATTAGAATTCAATTAAAATGTGAATAGAAATTGTTGTCAGAAAATATTTACTTCATTTCTTTTGTACCACAATCAGGAAATTATTATATATATGATCATATAATTTAATTAAAGCAGACAATACTCTTTTATAATTTTCTAGTCTCTGATCAGCTGTATGTATTTTCCACATTATTGACAGGGTTCTGAGAGTATAGAACTTGCTGCTGTCTCACAACCGCATAGTAATATTAACTTCTATCAAACTACTAGAGCTGATGTTGCAGAGTTTTTTCACATTGACCCACAAATCAAACGCCCTGCTTTGATCTTCCTGGAAACAGTGTCTCTCAAATATGCTCTCTTCGGTAAAAAAAAAAAAAAAAAAGAAAAAGAAAAAAAAAGACCTCCATGATTATTAATTTCCACTCTATAATTAATTCACCTACAACATTTACTTATTAGTTGTTATTGTTTTATTTTTTTTCAGATGGTCCATTATTCACCAGAGTGCCAATAGTCAACTTTGTATCTAAAACTAAGCTTCTCCTGTTCGTCACTTTTGTTATAGAAACCGCTCAACGTGATATGCACTTTGAGCATCCAACAAAGCAGGTTAGAATTAATCTATACTGAAGAGTCATTCTCTGGTTAAATTGGTCTCGAAGACCAAGGTTACATAATACATATCATCACAAGTCACAACGTACGTTACGAAAACATAGCATTCGTGGAATCGATGAATCAGTTCCACAACGTTATATGCTTATATAACTTTAGTTATGACTAGAGAATTATTACTATTAATAAAACCAGGACTTTTAATAATATATATGTATCTATAATTAGGAAATTTAAGAATTCTCTTCAATAATTATCTGTAACTTTTTTCAGGTATGGCTTTTGGCCCCTCCAGATGATAATTCAGATGAGATTATTTCTACATTTAACAAAGTACAAGATACTCTAAAAGAAACTATCCCAGCAAAGGTGAGTACATATAGAAGTTAATTAGTAATTATAACTAATATTATTTACGTAGACGACGAAGATCCTCTCCTCCTAATTAATTAATATGAGCTCAATGAGTTTTGAAGGGCATTATGACACATATACTATGTTGACAAGAATTTTTATTGATTTTTCTGGCAGGTTGCTCCTAGCTTTGTGTCTATGAAAATAAACTTCAGAGAGGCTGGGAGATTAATAATTTCTGATGATCTTGAAATTAGTGAACAAGTTCCAATAGTGAGTTTCTTTACCTTAGTTAATTCCATAAATTTTTTTATGCATTCAATTGTAATTTTTTAGTGCATTTGTTTAATTTAATTTCATTGAGATTACATGAAAGAAAAAAGGTAAATATATATGAACATGATGATGTTGCTTTATACTTAACATGCAGATTATAGCTTACACAGGCAGTGCCGACGGAGAGAAATATATACTTAATCGTGAATTGACATTTGACAATATCAAGGTTTGTTTGTTTGTTTTTTTTTTTTTTAAATGGTAAAAGTATATGAACACAGTGAGAGGGTGCTGTATGTTTACGCAGGCACACCCAAAATATCCACTTACAAATTTAGACGTTTAGTTATAAAATGTTATGGAACCAGTTATGTAATATTATGTAACTTTTATACTGAATTTTTTTGACCCGACTAAAGTGTTATTAATGGAAGACACATGTCACATATATAATGCATTTAAAAGCCTTGTCTCTGGTGCATGCAGGCATTTACTGAGAATTTTGTAGCAGACAAAATTTCAAGCGAGTTGTCGGCAGATGCAATTTCAGAGACACTTCTTAGACTTCCCTCAAGATTTCTAAGCAACTTTTCTTCCATATTCTTATTCCCACATGCGCCCGAGGGTTGGCAGCTTCCATCACAAACTTTGGAGGAATTATATATTTATATACATATATTATATATACATACAGTCTTTCTCCTATTAGTTCGATCTGATATAAAACACATCAGTGCATTGTATGTAGTCCATAGATTATGGATAAGCACTGACAAGTACATGCAGACTGAGTCAAAACATTTGAATCTAATGGCCCACATTCAAGGTACTGATGTATTTTATATCAAGTTGAACTGACATGTGAATGATTATATATATATATAGAGGAGTGAATCAAAAATATGTTGTTGTAATAATTGATTAAAAGTACTAGTAATAATAAACAATAAATCCTTCTTTATCAAATATATGGGTGGGTGGTGTAGCGGAAGCTATACGAGAAAAACCTGTAAAACAAATAAAAGACAACCTACTGAAAATAATCAACTTCGCGCACGAAGGTTTATTGTCAGGCTTCAAGAACTTCAAACTTCACAAAGAATGATGTAATTGGATTATAGAGAAAACTATCTCTGAAATTTTATAAATCAAAAGCTCCCTTACAAATAAAATTCAAACCATATAAAAAGAAAAGAAATAAGTTAAAATCCACAAGGATTCAACTTCTAAAACCTACGCAGATAAGAAATCCTAAATAAGATAAGAAATCCTAAATAAGATAAGAAACAAAACCTAAATAAACAAGACTATGAAAGAAAACTAATCCTGAAGGACCCCAAACTCTTTCGGCCAGCTCAAAGGACTCAGCCACAACGCCAGCTGCCAGCTGCCAGCTCTCCTCTTATTTACTTCAGCTTGTCCAGCTCATGCCTTTGTCTAGTCGAAACACCCACCTTGCTGCAATCTGCTGTGTGTTCCAAGTCCAAATAAACCAACGCATCAGATGCTGCTGCATCAGTGGGTTATTATATTTCTCATAATTGATAAATATATGTAACCGGGAATTATTCCTATATGATCGACAGTTCAATTATTGAATATTTTTAATCTTGTGGGCCTATTGGTCCGGTGGTAAACCCTTTACAACTGCACCACGAGATTGTGGATTCGAGTCTTCCCACTTTCAAAAAAATCCAAAATTTATGTAATAGCGTAATATATATATATATATATATTAAAGTATCACAATAGGACTGCCCCGTTAATATAAACAAAATATGTGTGGTCCGGATAACTTTTTTTTGAACAGCCATATTTATTCATCGAGCCAGGAGGCCGGAAGGAAACCAATGAAGCAAACAAACAAAACCCAAAAACAGCCACAACAACCAAAGAAGACAAAGCACCCCAAGCGGGCCAAAAAAAGGCACAAAACAGGAAGGCCAAAAAAAGAGCAAAAACAAACGCCTAGAAGAGCAGAAAACAGGGCAAAAACACCACACACAAACTAAATCACATCCGGTGCAGAAAATCACCACAAGAATTGGACCTCATCTTAGCCAAGTTATCTGCGAACGAGTTAAACATGCACGAGGCAAACACAACCTCTAAACCTTCCAGCGCCTTCAACTGCATCCGGATGAAAAATGTGGTCCGGATAACTACTCCCACAAACTGGGAGAAAACTCCTTACACATACTTATAAAATGTGTATGGTGGGACTCGAATCTCTTACCACTACGATGGAAGGGAGGTGCACTACCATCTCAACTAAGAGGCATCTCTTAACAGAGATTGTTGACAATTGATGCCACATAATGAAATTTAATTAGATCAACATGGCAAAAACTTTGAGGAAAAAGTTAAATAAAGTTTTATTATATTAAAAAAAAAATGGGCCTAAGGCCATGGCGTCTTCAGGCCTCAACATGGTTTCACCACTGCCTTTAAAAGCATCTCTCATCCATACTCTAAAATTATGTCTCCAAGAAATTTTAGAGTATAGATTGCTCCCACCATACTCCAAAATGTTGTCTCTAAGAAATTTTTTTAGAGTTTCTACACTTGATACTCTAAATTTGTTTAGAGAACCATATCTCATACTCTAAATTCAATTTTCAACATTTTTTATTCCAATTATATCCTTTTACCTTTTTCATTAAATTCAATTAATGTATAATAAATTTTAATTTATACATTTTATTAACATAAAAATTATACCAATATAAATGTCTCATATAGATCTTTAAAATAAATCCAATATTGAATATTAATTAATAATTTTTTATTTACCATACCTTATCATTTGTTCTTCGTTTTATTATTTTGTTATAATTTTCTCTAAAAAAATTTATTTTATGATATATAAAAAAAAATTCTCTTATTACATATTGATAATTATAAGTTAGTAATAAAATAAAAACCAAAACATAGTATTAAAATAATAAATATTAATATTAAAAATTACAATAACATAAAAATATTAAAATAAGGATAGAAAATAAAAATAATTTGGGTCCCTAACTTTTTCTAAATTATCAATTTTTTAAACAAGTTTGTTTTTTTATCAAAATTTTCCCCGACTTTCGAAAAGTATATCAAATAGGTCCATCTGTTAGTCAATTGTCAGTCAAACTTAACATTTGTAAGGGTATTTTTGTCTTTGAACCAAGAACTTGCCATGTGTCACAAAAATAGAAATAAAATAAAAATCAATATAATATATATATATTTGAAGGAAATAAAACTAATTAAAACTAATCAATAATTAAATTTAAAAAATGAATATATAATTATAAAAGAAAAGAAAATAAATAAATAGAAAAAAATTGATCCATCTGTCAACAAAAAAGAAAGAAAAAAAGAAACCAAAGAATTAAATATTTTATACACAATTTATTAATTCTTCCAGATGTGAAGAAATCTGGAAATCATAAATAAAAAAATTAAAAATTAAAAATTAAAAAACCTTTGAAGAGATGTTAAACCCATGATATGGATCTGGATCTCCACCAGATCAATCTCTTTGATCTCCATGGAATCATCTATCTTCCACAATCAATATAAACCATATCCCTCATATTCATCTCAGATTCATCAACACAACAACAAACTTAGATTCATCAACACAACAACAAACTTTTTTTGAAACAGAGAGCCATAACAGGACTCCCAGAAATGCAACACAGGCCAACAGAACCAACACAAAACTACCAAAAATACAGTACAAGGCCACAACAAAATCAAAACAAAAACCAACAGAAAACTTCGATCCCCAAGACCACCAACAAAATCAACACAAAACCCATATTCCTCCATCATCAACATCGATCTCCAAGACCACCACCACCCAGCTCCGTTGCCCAACCCAACTTCGCCGCCATTCGAACCCAGAAACCCCTCCCACCACCACAAACAAAACCCAAACTCTTTCTCTCTCTTCGAATCGATCTCCCTCGCCGTCGTGATTCAGACCCAGTCCCGAATCAATCTTGCTACCGTCGCGATTCACACCAACTCTGAATCAATCCCGCCACCACGATACAAATTGATCTCAATCTCAATCTCTGAAGCTGGATTTATGGGGGTTTGATGGTGGGGGTGGTGGTGTGTTGGTGAGAGAGAGCGAGAAGAGAGGCAGAGAAATGAATCGGGAAAAGAGAGAGAGAGAGAGAGAGAGAGAGAGAGAGAGAGAGAGAGAGAGAGGCAGTGAGAGAGAGAGGCGGTAAGCGAGAGAGAGAAAGATATGAATGTTAGTGGTTATGGTGGTTGTTGCCATAATCTGGGTTTGGTTGTGGTGATGTTGGAGTGGTGGTGAATGATTTCAAGAAATCTGGGTTTGTTGTGGTTGTTGCCAAATCTGGGTTTGTTTTTTGTGATGTTACATTGGTGAAAAAGAAGATGGGAAACACGTTTTTTTTTTTAGATTTACAAATTTATTTTAATTTTATTTGTGACAAATAAAATGTTGTTTTATTTTTAATTTTTTAAAATGTTTTTTTTATTCTTTTTTAATTGTAATTATATATTAATTTCATTAAATTAATTTTTATTTGAGCTATTTAAAATTTATCTATATTTTATTTTTAATTTCTATATAAGGATTTTTTCTTAACAATTTAATTTAATTTTAATTTTAATTTTTTTTTTCAAACTTTGGTGACACGTGTTACATTCTTATTGGATTAAAAATTAAAGTTAAATTGTTAAATTTTAAATGTTTTTTTTTTTGAGAGAGAGATGATGGCTATTTCTAGCCTCCGAAATTATTGAAAGATGATTCCCCAGTCAACAAGAGAAAAAGAAAGTAAAAAACAAAAATCCCCAAGAAATAAAACTAAAATGTGTATCTATTTGGTTGCCCTACCAATTAGGAGAAGATCGGTTTTCCTTTTCTCCCTCTTTCCACAACTTAACTCCCAACTGCCCATCTAACATCATCTATCTCTAAGTTTATATACATGCTGTTGAGTTGGCTCTTGTATGGGTATGTACAAAAACCTTTCTCAGGGTTTGTATACTCTCTACTGCAAATCTGCAGTAACCTCAAAATTCTCTTCCTCCGGATGGTAACAGGTTAAAAACTCCCGTCATGTGCATCTTGTATTCAGAGTTTCTTCTTATGCAGTTTCTCAGCCCAGTTCTTACTGATTCCAAGACCTCAAGTAAGGTTTCCCCATTGGATCATGCAAAGAAGGATTCTGATGTGGCAAGTTCATCCAACTTATATCATCAGGAATCATGGAAGCAGCTGGTGCATCGCGCCCACCAAAGTAGTCAAGTGGATGGCCTGTGTGTGGTAAAGCAGGATTGATCACAGGAGCACCACCAGCCACCAGCCCATAGTTCCGTGGAGAAATGAACTGCTGCTCAGTGGGGCCTATTGAATCATAAGGATTAACCGAACGTAGCTGGTTACAATTAGATAGAACATTAAACAGGCTCTGATCTGCATTGCTTCCATTCCCAATGCTCGGGCTCAGGACATTAACTCCATTTGGACCAGTCCAGCCACCACGAACTTGCTGCTCACCAGAAAACCAGTTCTGACTTGGCATATTTCCAGCATTTAAGTGAGATTGGAGAGGGGCCCAATTTTGCATGTTCGCCAGTTGCATGTTCGTCGGTTGCAAGTTTGTGTGCCTTGGGATTAAGTATCTACCTCTATCAGTGTAAATATTCTCCGAAATGTTTTGGTTAATGAAAACCTCATTCAGCCTCTTCTGCCCCTGCACAAGTGGCAGTGATGTCCCCAGCTGCTCCTGGAAATTCCCAGAAAACTGGCCACCATCTGTCATCAACACATTGTTTGGTGCATGAAAATTTAATCCAGTTGGTTTCTGCTCATGATGATATGCTGAAATCCCCTGGCCCTTGAAAAGAGATTGCAGTAACTCATTTCGTCCTTGATTTTGATAACTTAAGGAACCCTCATCTGGTTGTCTGTGCAACAAATCTGGTCGGCCTTGATGAGGTTGTCTGTGCAACAAATCTCTCCTCATGTCTTCTTCATGCATGTCTGCTTCCAGATCAATCAAGTGTGTCTGTTGATTTTGGTTGACTTGTGGATGTGCAAGTGGCAAATCACTGGTACTGAATTCGTGGTTTGCAGTAGAATCATAATAAGAATAAGGCCTGCTAACAGCTGGCCAGACATTTGTACTGGAAGAAAGTGGAACTTCCTGACAAACAGTATCATTTGCATTGTTGATTTTCCCCAAGTGCTCAGATACATCTGATGAAACATCTGATTTAGCAGTAACATGATTGTTTTCAGGCACCATATCTGAGAGGTCGGACTCATGGCTATCATTAGAAGTGATCTGCTGCGGAGACTGATTCTGCGAGGCAGGAAGAGATTCATCTTCATCTGTTACATTAGACTCGTGGTCTATTGCTGCATTATCATTCTCATCCTGAGAAGCACTATCAGAATTTTCTTCTCCCTCTTCTTGAACACCCAGATTCTCTGTCTCCTCATTCTGAACACCTGGATTCTCTTTGTCTTCATCCTGAACACCTGGATTCTCTTTCTCCTCATCCTGAACACCCGGATTCTCTTTCTCCTCATCCTCCATTGAAGATTTTACTTTGCTTTTCATCTCTTGCCCCAAAGACTTTGTCAGTTCCAATAGCTGTGACTTTCTTTCTTTCCAGTTGGCATAAAATGTAGGAAGATCTTCATTTGCCAATTGCAACCAATGGTCGTGCAACTTCTTCCTTTCTTCTTCCACAAATACTTCATAAGGTTGCACGTGCAATGTATCAAGGTTGCCCAATACACTGTTCAAAGACCTGGACTGAATGCTTTTACCGGAATGCTTCATACTCTTAACAAGCTCATGCTGCTTCTTGCTAATCTAAAAAATACCAAAGGCATAAAATCAGCAGTAGCCCCCAAAATACATCAGAACTGCAATTGATTTCTGCACCAATATTTGGAATTCCAAATCATGCTAATATAATAGTAGAAAGGTATTATACAACTTTATTGCTTAAAAAGGTAAATTTATTGGTTTGGCAAGTCAGCCAACCATGGAGAACGTGAATTCAGGATAGGTATTAGTTGACAATCAAGCAAACCAAGTTCATAAAATTCTGAGTGTCCTAAGAAAAAAGTTAAACATGAATTCAAGATGAGTATGAGCTGACAATCATGCGAACCAAGTTTAGAAATTTCTGAGGTGTCCTAAGAAAAGTTAAAGAACCGTAAAAGACTGGAATTAAAAGCATTTGAAACCAGAAAGATTCCCAATTGTAAAGAAACTATGAAAAGGCAAGTATAAGGATGCTAGACAGCTCCTGGAAAAGTCTTGTGGGGTTGTAGCAGAAACCTGGGGCCAATTCCTGTCTCCATAACAGAAATTTCATTTGTAAACATGTAGCCAATTTTCACTTCTAGATTTACAGAAAAATATTTTTTTTTTTAAAAAAAAATAAAAAAATAAAAAAAAAGGCAAGTGAGAAGAAGATGAAAATAAAAGGAAACTATCTAGTCACCAGAAAGCATAGCAACAAGTGGAAAGTCTCCATCATGAAAGTATGTCCAAAGTCTCCTCTGCAGACGTAATATACTAAAAGAACATGAATGTGAGAGTGTGTGGGTGTGGGTGTGCAGATAGATGATGCATGTTTCTGAATTCAGCCAGCTCCTAGGTGTGCAGATAGAGGATGCATGTTTCTGAATTCAGCCAGCTCCTAGGTAACCTCACAGTTAACTAATGGAAGACTAGAAAATTGAAATAAAAAATGCATCAGTTGACCACATTGACATGTCCCTGCTCCAAAGTTGAACAATTACAACTCTGTGTAGTGTGTAGGCTACACGACAACAAAATTACTTAAAGAAGTTTTGATACTATCATTCATATCTCATCTGGCTGCTAGCAGTAGGGCATCTGCCAAGCTAGAGAGAAGGTACTTCAAGCATCTTGAAATATGACATGTATTTGGCACCATCATTAGGGTGGATATTGCGCTTGTTTAGCATGTCTCCTTTTTTGGGTTTTGTTCCCACATTTAGCACATCATCTGAAGCAATCAACGGACTTCTGGATTTGTCCTTCGTGAAACCTTTATCTTTCATCCTTTTTTTAAATGTTAGAGGGTAAAACAGTCTTTTCAACCATTAATAAGGCATGCAGGGGTAAAATAGACATTATACCTATTCTGTGACGTTTGACCGTTAAAAAAAAAGTCAGAAGGACCTATTTGATATACTTTTCGAAAGTCAGGGAAAGTTTTGATAAAAAAGCAAACTTGTTTAAAAAATTGATAATTCAGAAAAAGTTAGGGACCCAAATGATAATCCCCCATTTTTTATTTACCATACCTTATCATTTGTTCTTCGTTTTATTATTTTGTTATAATTTTCTCTAAAAAAATTTATTTTATGATATATAAAAAAAAAAAATTCTCTTATTACATATTGATAATTATAAGTTAGTAATAAAATAAAAACCAAAACATAGTATTAAAATAATAAATATTAATATTAAAAATTACAATAACATAAAAATATTAAAATAAGGATAGAAAATAAAAATAAAAAACTTAAATAATAATAACATAACCTATGATAATGTCCAAATACATTAATATTTTGGAAAGCCATCCAAATGACTTTCATATCCACCCGAAAATGATCCACCTTGTATTTGGGAATTGGGAGTGTTTTTTTTTTTCTTTCTAAAATTCCCATCTTTTTCCTTCAAAAAAATTCAGGTTCGTTGAGATTTTTAATGGAATCCAAATCTATCATTATAATTTTATTCTCTTCACGTTCATGTCGAATCGCTTCAGCAATATGTAGGTTGGATTAAAAAAAAGTTGATTGAAAAAGTTAGAAAAGAAATAAGTAAGTTGGGAAAATGAGTTGATAAATGTTAGAAAAGAAATAAGTAGGTTTTAGAAAATTAGTTGAAAAATGTTTTAGAACATAAAAATTAGTTATTAGAAATTCATGCACTAATAAAACATTATATTTTTAAAAAATAAAAATAAAAAATACAAATGTTATTATAAATAATATTTGTTAAAATTTAGTTGAACAATAATTTATTAAAGAAACTAAAAAATAATAATGAAAATATAAGTTATTTGAAGATATAAATAGAAATAGGGATAAAGATAGAGATAAGGATAGAGAGTGTGGTGGGAGTGAAATTTTTTTAGAGATTGAATCTGGGAGGAATATTCCCTTTTAGAACTTTATTTTAGAGATAGAGATAGAGTATAGGTAGAAGATGCTCTAAGGCGGTAAATTTGGAAACTATTTGCAGTGACTCAAATGTATGCATGTTACTTTTGAATGCTGACATGAGTTGGTTCACAGTTTTGCGGGAACATATTGTGATCAACCGCTATAATTTCAGCCTAGATAACAACTTTTACGATAGACATAAATGCACAACAATTAAGAGCTTGTTTGGTTGAGCTTTTAAAAAACCTCTATTGGTAAATGATCTACTTTTAGTAGATCTATTAGAAATAAAGTTTTTGAAAAAAATATTTATAATTGTTTGGTTGACAGACTTTTTTTTTTTAAAAAAAAAATTTCTTTTAGGAGAAGCACCTCCCCATGAGCTTTTGTCTAGTAAATATTTAAACTCTACTAGTTTCTATTTAATTTAAAATAGATAATCTCAAAAATCTAACCAAACAACTCTTTTAAAACTCAATTAATAGACGTTTGTAGACCTTTTGAGACAATAGAAAACTCAACCTAAGTAAGAGCCTAATCTCTTTTAATAATGTTAAAGAACAATTTTTTTAGAGCGGTGCTATTGGGTATTGGCACACCCTCTACCGGTCTTTTTATGCTCCACTTTTTTTTATTATGTCGTGTATTTTTTTTTTCCTTTATAAAAATTACTTTTTTTTTTTTTTTTTTTTTGAAAATGGATTCATTAAAAGGCAAAAGCTACACAATAGCAGGGCAATCGCCCAAAACCAGACTTTCCACCGAAAGGGGACAGTCCTCCAACCACACATGCTCACCCTCGTAATCAAGGGCCAGCTTAGCAAGGCTATGAGCCACCTTATTCGCAACTCTCGGAACAAAATTAACCGACTGAAAACAGGGAAGTAAAAGTAAACGCCTAATATCATGAATAATCAACCCAATATCCGCAGAGGAAATCGACTCCGATTCAATCTCCTTTACCACCTCGAGGGCATCCGATTCCACCATGATAGGAACCAAACCTGACTCAACAGCCAACAAGAGCCCCCTCCTAATGGCTAAGGCCTCAGCAATCTGGGGGGTCAAACTCGCCTTAATATGAAGACAAAGAGAAGCCATCACCTGCCCCCTACTGTCCCTCACCACAACCCCAAGACCGACCACTTTACTGTTAATATTAAAAGCAGCATCTGAATTCAATTTGAACACACCAGCTGGAGGCACGATCCAGCGAATATCCTCTCTCAACCTTTCATGCGATGAAACCACCACCTGATTAGCCACCCGAAATTCCTGTATAAAACTAGACGCCCAGCTCAACACTTCAGCAGCATCCACCAGAATCTTGGAATGCACCAGTTTATTCCGCCTGAACCATATCCTCCACCAAGTCCCGCAAAGGAACTCAAAAAACATAGGGTCCACCACATCTTTCACAGCCAAAACGAAGTCCAGAAAAGAGGCAAAATTCTTCTCCTTAAATTTCCCAACAACCACGCAATCCTTCCTCACAGCCTTCAACGAAGGACAAGACCACAAGGCGTGAAAGGTAGACTCAACCTTCTGAGAACAAACTGGACACCACAGATCAATCTTCAAACCATGGAATGACAGATTCAGACAGGTGGGAATCCATTCGTTGCAAGCCTTCCACATAAAACCTTTAACCTTAGCAGGAATATTGAGCCTCCATAGGAACTTCCACCAGGATTCCGTCCCACACAAACCAGACCCACTAGGGTTCGAATCAGAGGACATCGCAACCCAATATCCACTACGCACAGAATAGTTACCAGACTTATCAAAATGCCACATGATACTGTCCTCCACACCGAAACTACTACAAGGAATACTCAGAATTGCATCAGCCTCCTCCACCGAGAAAGCTTGCTTCACAATATCCTCATTCCAAAGCTCTCCCCGCACCTTCAAACAATCCACCGTCACCTCTTGGTTAAACACCGGTTGGGAGGTAATCCGAAAAGTAGAGAGACGAGAAATCCACTTATCTTTGTATATTTTGATGGAGCAACCAGACCCAACTCTCCATCGAGACCCCTTCACCACCAACTCCCTACCCCACAACAAGCTATTCCATAAGAAAGAACCCCCAGAAATTTTCTTAGCAGACCAAAAATCAGTATCCGAGAAATAGCACCCCTTAAGAACTCTCGAGATTAAAGAATTTGGGTTTGTAATAATCCTCCAACACTGCTTAGCAAGCAAGGCCTTATTAAAAACTCCAAGATCCCGAAAACCCAAGCCCCCTTCAGACTTAGCCTTACATAATTTCTCCCAAGCACACCAATGGAGCTTACGACTTGAAACACCCCCACCCCACCAGAACTTCGCAGACAGACGATGAAGCTCATTAATCAGAGCCACAGGAAGTCTAAAACTGTTCATCGAATAAACTGGAATGGACTGAATGACAGCCTTAATCAGAACCTCTTTACCCCCAGCCGAAAAGAATCTATTATTCCAGCTTTTAAGTTTTTTCCACACCCGATCCTTGATGCCATCAAACATCAACCTTTTGTTCCTGCTAGACACACACGGTAAACCCAAATATTTCTCATGCTTATCAACCACATTCATCTCCAAGATTGCCGCCAACGCTTGCCTGTTACCAATCGGAATTCGCTTACTGAAACAAACAGCAGATTTCGAAAAATTAACCGTCTGCCCTGAAGCTTCAGAATATCTGAGAAGAATATTTTTAAGATTGTAACACTCTTGAACAGAAGCCCGCGTAAATAATAAACTATCGTCCGCAAAGAAAAGGTGGGTAAGCTTTGGACCCTCCTTACTACATCTGAACCCAGAATAATTACCACATCTTTCCGATGAAGAGATTAAACTGGATAACCCTTCAGCACATAACAGGAAGAGATACGGAGATAAAGGATCGCCTTGCCTCAAACCCCTGGTAGGTTTAATAAAACCCCGAATCTTACCATTCAAAATGAAAGAATAATTAACCGAGGATACACAATTCATAATCTTGGCAATCCAATTGTCCGAAAACCCCATACGCCTCATAATCCCCTCCAAAAAACACCACTCCACCATATCGTAGGCTTTAGACATATCCAGCTTCAATGCCATAAAACCTTTCTTCTTACTATACACTTTCGTCCTTAAAGCATGCAAACCTTCAAACCCAACCATAACATTGTCCGTAATCAACCGACCTGATAAAAATGCACTCTGAGTCTCGCTGATAACACTACCAAGGACCTTACGAAATCTAATAGCCAGTGCCTTCACAACGCATTTATAAATTACGTTACAAAGACTAATAGGCCTTAACTCAGTCATTCTTTCCACACTTTTCACCTTTGGGATCAAACACAAAACCGAATGATTAACCGATTCCACTGATCTACCATCATTAAGACACTTCAAACAAAATTTGGTGACGTCATCACCCACCACGTCCCAAAAACGCTGAAAAAAATGAGCAGGAAACCCATCAATACCAGGCGCTTTATCCGGACACATTTGAAATAGGGCCTCCCTCACTTCTTCACTAGTAAACCGACAATCTAAAAATTCCCTCATATTACTAGGCAATCTCTTCTCCACCGAATTTACCACCACTGCCAACTGTTGAGCAGTCGGTTGAGAGCTCAAAAAAAGGTTAGAAAAATACTCTGTAATGATACACTCTTTTTCATCTTCCTCATGTCTCATAACGCCGTTATTATCAATCAACCCTCTCAAATAGTTTCGGTTCCTTCTAGCTGAAGCCTTGCCATGGAAAAACTTTGTATTACGATCCCTCCCCTTCAGCCAAGCAACTCTAGATCTTTGCTTCCAAAACATCTCTTCCTCCTGTAAAAAACCATCCAACTCATTCTCAGCCTTCCTACATTTATTCCAGTCCACCGAATCCCCCTCTGACAATCTGGCCAGCACCTTTCTCTGAGTATAAATATTATGTTGTAGCTGCCTCCTATTCACACGATTCCACCCTTGCAGCTTAGCTGCACAGCCAGCCAAACGCCCCACCATATCCACCTCACGTTCACCCCCCTTAGAACGCCATGCTTGCTGGATTAATTCACCACATTCTTTCTTCTCCGCCCAACAACGTTCATAGAAGAAACGCCGTTGCCCGCTAGCACCCAATAAACCACAACCAAGATCTAGAACAACCGGTCTATGATCCGACCTCCAATATTCCAAATGTTTAACAGAATAAAGAGGAAAGAGCTGTCTCCATTCAGCATTGGCAACACATCTATCCAAACGCTCTTGGACTAACTGATCCGGACCCCTCCCATTCGACCACGTAAAACTTGGTCCCGAAAAACCTAAATCAAAGAGGTTACAGTCATCCAGGGCCTCTCTGAAATTAGCCATTAAATTCTCTTGTCTCACTAAACCCCCCTTTTTTTCAGATAGAGACAAAATCTCATTAAAATCTCCACCCACAATCCAAGGGAGATCCACCATTCTCGCTAAACGCCTTAACAGGGTCCACCCGTGAATTCGCTGAACCGAATTCGGATGACCATAGAATCCAATCATTCTCCACTTTTTATTATTAATATTAGTGACCACTGTATCGATATGGAACCTAGAGAAAGATAGAAGGTCCACATCATACACCCCTTTCCACAATAAGCACAAACCCCCACTGTTTCCTTCACGTTCAACAACAAGCTTCACATCAAAACCTAATTTAACCCTCAAAATCTCCATTGTATTACGATCGCAAATAGTCTCCATCAAAAAAACCATGTCAGGACGATTATCCCGCAATAAACATTGCAGGCTTCGGAATGCTCGGTCTCCTCCCAATCCCCGAGCATTCCAAAATAAGATTTTCATTGAGTCCGGCAAGCCGGGACCCTTCCCGACTCGTCGATATCTCAATTGATTCAGAATCAAAAGCAGCTGCACTCTTCAGTTTCTTAGTATCACCGTCAAAACCCTCCTCTCCAGCACGTTTTCCCCTACCAAGACCCTCTACCTTAGGTCCCTTTTCTTTTTGTCCTCCATCCCTTGCCCATCGCTTCCACTTACCAGTTTTAGCCACCAATCCCTTTGGCACACCACTCTCGGGAGTCATAGTCTGACCAGACTCCGTAATTGTCCCATTACCCTCATTCAAAACGATATGAGAGCTAACCATATCACATCTCGGTACCTGACTGATATTCTGTCGTAAGATATCTGCACCTTGGTTCGCTGAAGTTTCTGCCACCCTCCCCTCATCACCATGCAACGTTACACCATCCCCAATAATCACCCCTTTCCCTTTTCCATTGCTGTCCCCTATTTCGCTAGAAATCCCCATAGACATCCTCTCATTATTCGTGTCCATCTGCCCTTGTTCTACCACCACCGACATCCCCTCCGGCTGACCACAGACCATATCCTCATCCTGAACCATTTTCCTATCAGCCACGACTTTTGTAACATTACTCCGACCATACGAATCCTCACTCCTCGGCCCTTGGCTCCTACTCGAGTTGTTCATACCATTACCCTGACGATGACCGAAGCCCTTATTAAAACCTGGAGGGTGCGAAGCTCTCATCCAAGGTTCGAAATCGAACTCCAGCCCTATTCCTTGATTTTCACCAATCGAACGGTGCTGACAGTCCCTATAAGAGTGTCCAATAATACCGCAATGGAAGCAATACTCCGGGAGTTTCTCATATCTCAATAAGAGCATCGTTTCAGAACCTTTCTCCTGTAACTCAACCCGTAAAAATCTCTTTAAAGGTTTAGAAACATCAATCTTCACCCTCAGCCTTATATATTTTCCAAAACACTCTCCCGTAGCCCCCACATCCACGTCAACCAATACACCAATAAGCTGTCCTAAAAATTCCCCCATCTCTTTCGTCATACACATCAATGGCGCATTCGGAATCTGAACCCAAAAATCCACCATATTGAAGGCTAATTTTGATATATCCCCCGTTCCCGTAATCTTCTCCAGAACAAGAAGACAATTATCAAAACACCAAGGTCCACCTGCCATAACTCTAAATCGGTCACTCTGATTACGGAAATAAAACAGAAAAATATTGTCTTGTACCACCTCTATATCCATGTTTATTTGCCAAATCCTCGGCATAACCGTTCGAAAAGCCTCCCTATTAACCCTCTTGTTAGATAAAATCTTTCCAACAAGGCAAAGCTCCAGTTTCTTACCAGCCGAAATCTTCAAATTATCCCTTACACTCCATAAACGTTCCTCCTTGCTCCTAATAGATAGGGCCTCACACAATTTCAATATCTCTTCAGGATCCATACTACCACCAGAGAGAAACACACAGCAAACTCAAGGAGCAACCGTGAAAAAGAAAGCAACCAGAAAAAACCGCCTACTTCTAACACTAGGGTTTAAAGAAAAACCCTAGGAGAAGAAAAAATACCCTTTATAAAAATTACTTAAAGAGACATACAATTTAAGGGGAAAAAAAATCTTATACAAGTAAATCTATTAAAAATTTAAAACCCTACATTCCTTTTCCAAAAAAAAACAAAAAAAAAAACCCCACTTTCTTGATTGTTTTTTTCTTAACTCTTAAACCCTAAAATTTGCTTCTTATGCATATACAAAATATTATGGAAAAGTCTGACAAAGATATCAAACATGCATATGGAAGAACTGTGTGAGAATGATATCAAACATTAGAAGAATTGTTTGAGAATGAAATCAAGCATTTGGAAACAATTCTTTCTCTAGAAAGAAGTTTGAAGTTTACTTTTTTCTTTAAAATGATATCAATCTATTGTTGTGTTTTTTCTTTTCCACCATGAAATAAGAAGAAGAAAAAAAAAACTAAAAAAAAAAAAAAAAAGAAATAAGAAGAAAAAATAAATTGTTCAATGGAGGTGAGAGAGAGATACGTACACAGAGATCAAAGAGAGAGACGAATATAGAGACATGGTGTATTAAGTTTAAAAAATAAGTAAAAAGAGTAGTTTTGAAAATGAATCAAAAAAATTAAATTAATAAAAACATTTAATTTTATTTAATTAAATCAAAATTTTAAAAAGTGGGACATAAATGGACCGATAAGGGGTACGTGTACCAATAGCAGCACTCTTTTTTTTATTCATCAATATAGAGTCCAGATCTCTTTTAATCATTTCAAAAGCCATTCCAAGCATTATTGAGTCCATGGTGTTATGGTCTTGGGTACACTAAATGGAACAAAGACTTGAAGAAGTCTTGTGTCCATGGCAATGTCTTCTTTATCAGCAGTGAGTGTCCTGGCCCTTAATTATGCCACTTTTGTAGGGTTAACTGTCAACTATTGAAGAAAAAACTCCTGTGGGACGGTCCAATCAAAGTTGAGGTATAAAAATAAAATTTAAAATATTAAAGTTGTATAAAATTGGAAAACTTGATTAAACAGCCACACCACCTGGCACTTGGTGAGATCGTCCCACACAAGATTTTCTCCGACTGTTGAATTGATTTCCTTTCAAACTTTCCAAGATGGTTAGTGTAATTTGCCTTTTGTTTAATAGGGATGTGCTATCAAAAGAAGCTCCCAAAAAAGGTAGTCAGATTAAGAACTCACTTGGATTTTTTTTTTTTTTTTTTTAGCTTTTATAATTAATTCAATGTTTGGGAGGGGACAATATTCAAAAATAGTGTAAGTTTAAGGAGCATAACTAGATCAATATGATATTATCGACACAATAATGATTGATTTGATGATATCAAATGAAAGAACTTAAATTAACAATTGAAAAAAATAAAATGGAGGCTTTTACCAATATCTGAAATCTGAACAGCTGTTTCTGGTCCACTATTGTTTTCCACGTTCAAACTTCCAAATATGGCCGCTATTAATTAATAAAATTCAAGTCTTTGTGATGAGGCAAGCACGTATATGCACGAATTTGGATCTGTCTCAATAACCCACTTTGCACAACGCAATGATTAGTTTGATAATATTAATTATTGAAAGAGAAAATAAAATAAAATAAAATAAAACAAGCATCTTGGAATTTGAATTCAGGTATGCATTGCTGAAAGCCTGAAATCATAAAAAAAATTACTCTTTTTCTTTGTTTTCGGATAGTTTCTTCTATAAAAACCCTTCACTCAATCCTGACATAAACATCCAACAAAGCACAACATTTCTTGTCTAAGGGGCCTGAAACTGCAAACATGCTCAGGTCTCATAGCTGCCATGCTATTCTGCCATGGTTGTTCATCTTGTTGCTATCTTATAGCTTTACTAACCTCTCCATTATCACAACAACCAGTGCAAATGAGTCAGACCAGCTCGCTTTACTTGCTATAAAGTCACAGCTTCACAATCCACTTGGAGTCATGAGCTCATGGAACAATTCTGTACTGTTATGTCAGTGGACAGGTGTTTTATGTGGTCATCACCACCAAATGGTCACCGGTTTGGATCTAAGAAACCAAAGTATATAAGGTCCTTTATCACCATTTATAGGGATCCTTAGCTTCCTTAGGTCCATTGACCTCCACGACAACAACTTCTATGGTGAAATTCCCAAAGAAATCGGTCATCTTTTCCGACTTCAATATCTAAGACTATCCAATAATTCCTTTTCAGGTAAAATACCAATCACTCTGTCTAATTGCTCTAATCTCATCCGCTTTGCAGCTATTAACAACCTAGAGGGAGAAATCCCAGTAGAGCTCAACAACTTGTTGAAGCTCGAAATATTATCCATTGGCAGTAATCATCTAACTGGACAACTCTCAGTTTACGTTGGAAATCTTTGGTCGCTCCAGGTATTGCATTTAGCATGGAATAACTTAGATGGGAAAATTCCTGAAACTCTAGGCCAACTTAGAAGCTTAACTTTTTTCAACATAGCAATAAACAATTTCTTTGGTATAGTCCTTCCTTCAATTTTCAATATCTCTACACTTGACACACTTATCCTAGCATTCAATAGATTCCATGGAACTTTACCACCTAATATTGGTAATAATTTTCCAAACCTGAAACTATTTAGTATTGCTAGTAACAATTTTACTGGTTCTCTCCCAAGTTCAATATCCAATGCTTCAAATCTTGTGGACTTCTCTATCCCTTCCAATCGTTTTAGTGGGAAAGTGATGCAGCGGAATATTCACCAAACAACAATTGATAAAAATAAAGGATAAACGATTCGGATCCGTTGAATCGCGCACGAATACCGGAAGTGAACCCTACTATTAATCTGTTGATCTGCGCACAGATACCAAAATAATAGGCCTCAAATACCAACTGAAGTAGCAGAAAACTCAACACAAACAACAATCGATAAAAGAAAAGATAAATGATTCGGATCCGTTGATTCGCGCACGAATACCGGAAGCGAATCCTACTATTAATCTGTTGATCCGCACAGGGATACCAGAATAATAGGCTTCAAATTCGTTGATCCACTCAGGATACCGAAATTGGATAAAAGGAGATACTCTCTCTCAAATTTTATTAATCATCAAAAACTCCATAACAAATTGGATTCAAACAACTTAAATAGGAAAATCAATAAGTCGACTTCCACAAGGAATCAACTTCTAAATTAACTTAAACTAAAACTGAAAAGAAATCCTATCTAGGAAAAGAGAACAAATCCTAATCAAACAAAGATTACGAAAAAGAGAACAAATCAGACTCAGACTCAGACTCAATGTCATCTAATTCAAACGTCCAGCTCAAATCTTCGCGTAACAAAATAGATGGCCGAATTTGGGCCTTTTGTGATCTGTTACAGAGGACGGAGTCTTCATAACATTTGTAGGGCTCGTCTTGGGCTTTCCGGAAACATATTATAATAGATGATCCGACTCCATATGGCCTCTGTAGAGGTCCACGAAATTCAGCTCCCCCAGCTCGTCCAGCTCTCATCCAGCTCATGTCTTCGCGCAATAACATAGATGGCCGAATTTGGGCCTTTTATGATCTGTTATTGACGACGGAGTCTTCATAACATCTGTAGGGCTTGTCTTAGGCTTTCCGAAAACATATTATAATAGACAATCCGACCTCATATGCCCTCTGTAGAGGTCCACGAAGTTCAGCCCGGATTTGGTTGGTCCACGCGACCCAAATACGAATTCGCCACCCGCTCCATGTGTTCCATTGCCTTAGTTGCTGCTGCATCAGAAAGTGTCGATTGATTTTAGTCGTCTTAAGAATCTAACATGGCTAAATTTAGGTGACAACAATTTAGGAAATGGGGTTGCCAATGATCTTGAATTCATCATCTCTCTAACAAATTGTACCAAATTGGAAAAACTTGGTTTATATGTGAATCAATTTGGAGGAGAGCTGCCCCATGCTATAGCCAATCTTTCAACAACATTGAATACATTAGAAATAGGATTCAATCAAATAGCAGGCGATATATATTCTGGGATTCAAAATCTTATCAAATTAAGTTCACTCAGTTTGCGGTTTAACCAATTTACTGGCAGTATCCCTCATGTCATTGGAGACCTTAAAGACTTGCAATCTTTAACTTAGTGAAAATAATTTACAAGGAAGCATTCCCACATCTATAGGAAATCTAACAAAATTAGGAAGACCGTTATTGGGATCCAATAATTTGCAAGGCAATATACCATCAAGCCTTGGGAATTGTCAGAATTTGTTGTTGTTAACTCTTAACAAAAATAAACTCACAGGGACAGTGCCTCGATAAATTCTTGGCATAATAACTGTATCACTTGGCCTGGACTTATCCGATAACCTTCTCAGTGGTCCATTTCCTTTAGAAGTAGGCAAGTTGGATAATCTAGTTTCATTGAATATCTCTGGAAATCAATTCTCTAGTGATATATATTCCTGAAACTCTAGGTGGTTGCACAAGTTTACAATATCTTTATCTGCAAGGCAATTCTTTTAGTGGAAGCATATATTCCTCCTCTTGAATCTTTGAGAAGCATCATAAAACTAGATTTTTCTTCTAACAATTTGTCTGGCCAAATTCTTGAATATCTTGAAAAACTATCGTTCTTGGAATACTTAAACCTATCTTACAATCACTTCAAGGGAGAAGTACCGACAAAAGGAGTTTTTAGTAATTTAACGGGAATTTCACTTGTTGGGAATGAGATGCTTTGTGGAGGTTCAGCTGAATTGCATTTGCCATCATGTCATGACTCCAAGGGATCAAAAAGATCAAAAATAATTCTTAAAGTTGTGGTTCCGGTGGTTGTTTTCTTGATCTTATCATTGTGTTTCATTATTATTCTTACTTGGAGAAGAAAGTCTGCCGACAAAACTTCAAGAATTTCACGAATGGGAGAACCATTTCCGATGATTTCTTATGCAGAGCTGAGCAAGGCGACTAATGAGTTCTCATCATCTAACATGGTTGGTCAGGGAAGATATGGATTTGTGTAAAAGGGTCTTTTGGATGAAAATGGGTTATTAGTTGCGGTGAAGGTAATCAATCTTCGACAAAAAGGTGCTTCGAAGAGTTTCATGGTTGAATGTGAAGCACTGAAAAATATCTGCCACCGAAATCTCATCAAAATCGTCACTATTTACTCAAGCATAGATTACAAAGGGGATGACTTTAAGGCTTTGGTTTATGAGTACATGCAAAATGGAAGTTTAGAGGAGTGGTTGCACCGGAATGAAGATGAACTTAAGACGAGCAATTTAAGTCTCGATAAAAGACTGAATATAGCTATTGATGTAGCTTTTGCGATTGAATATCTTCACCACCACTACCAACCACCAATTGTTCACGGTGATCTAAGGCCATGTAATGTCTTGCTTGATCAATATGACATGGTTGCTCATGTGGGTGACTTCGGACTAGCAAAATTTCTATATGATCACCCAATTGGTACGGCTCCTAGAACTCATTTATCAAGCTCTATTGTAATAAAAGGAACTGTAGGCACTCTTTAATGTGTTATATACATTTGGATCTTTATAATATTAGATTATTAGATACTAACTTGATTTATCACCGTGTTTCTTTTAGAGTATGATATGGGCAGTGAAATGTCAATATCTGGAGATGTTTATAGCTTTGGAATTCTCTTGCTAGAGCTGTTCACTGGAAGGAGACCGACTAATAGCATGTTTAACAATGGCCTGACTCCATGATTTTGCTAAGATGGCTTTCCCAGAAAGAGTAATAGAGATTGTTGAATCGTCACTGCTGTTGGAGGTAGGAGTTGATGACAACAATGTTGAAAATTTTGCGAGACAACGTCGTGGAGAAGAAAGAGTAAGAATTGAGGATTGCTTGGTCGATGTAATGAGAATTGGAGTTGTTTGTTCAATGAGATCTCCAGCTGAGCGAATGGAGATGAAAGATGCTGCGAAAACTTTATGTGCGGTTAGGGACAACTTTCTGAAGAGGACTAGAGATGTTGGGTCAAGTTAATTATGTTGAGCCAAAATATCAATAAATATTACTTCCTCCGGTCCTATACGATTGTTATAAAGAAAATGCTTTTAGTGGAATGATTATGAGTTCTGATTTTATTTTATTTTTTCCATTTTTGATATTCATTATTTCTTACTTTGTTCTTATTCTGTTATTCCAAATCAGACAAGAAAGAGTATAGTGATTGATGCACATATGAAATGAATCTTTGTTTCCTTTTTCTTTTTCTTCACAAGTCATAACACAATCTTCTGAGACTCATTGCCCATGGGCCTATAATGTATGTCCAAACCCGTCATTTGAGTTTGGCTTGGGCTGGGCTAACACTTGATTTGACAGGTCAGACCAGGGGGACTTATATGAAAATAAGTAAAGTCTGTTATAGGTACAGGTCAATCCGATCATTTTAACATCTCTATTCTGATTTCTGAGTGGAAGGTCACGGTGAGACCATTTCCACCGGGTTTTTCTCTTGAAAAAAGATGCAGAAATAGACTTCCATTGTGTGTCAAGAACAAAAATCTAGTTGACAGTGATTTACCTCTCACATATGCACCAAGAGATTATGGGTTCTAATCGTGTAATATTTCAAAAATAAATAAATAAATGAAAAATTCTTAGGCTGGAACCCACTTCTATTAAATCAGAGTGAGCTGGAGGCTAAATCGAATGGATTGGGCCTCAAACGCCCAAGTCCAATCCCAACTTTTAAGCGGGAAAACCGCACAACAAACAACTAACCTAGACTTCATCAAGTCAACTGTCAACTGTCCAATTAATTAATTAGTCAGTCAACTTCCTCTAAAAACTCATCTAGTCTACTTGACCATAATCTTCTTCCAATCACTCCTTCTCTCTGCATTCTCTGTATTTGCTCTGTATTTGTCTAATCATCCATGGCAGCAAGAAGAGCTCTTCTCCTTCTCCTCACTTCAGCATACCTCCTCTTCTCTCTCTACAAGTTCACACCTCTGTCTGATCACCACTCTCATGATCATGATCAATCCTTTCAAGATTTTATAGAATCTCTCACCATCTTCAAATCCAACAGAATCAAACCCAAATTCCAATATAATTATGACATCGTAGAATTAAGTGATGTTATTGAGGATGACAAACAAGAAAGGTGGCCTATTATCGATGTGGTGGTTTTGACTGAGAACAACTTCAGCGAATTTGTACACAAGAATAGGTATGTGATGGTGATGTTCTACGCGCCTTGGTGCTACTGGAGCCAGAAACTAACTCCGGAATTTGAAGCTGCTGCTCAATTGTTGAAGGGTACTAATATGACCGAGGCTGTGCTTGCTATGGCGGATGCTTCTTTGGAGACAAGCTTGGGAAGAAAGTATCATATTCAGTCATATCCCACTATGTATTTGTTTGTTGATGGAGTGAAGAAATATCTTTATGATTCCAACAATGAAAGGACAAGGTAAGGTCTTCTTCAATTGGGTCCTGTTTTCTAATTAGAAGATTATGATGAGTATTTTAATTTAAAGCATTGCAAACTATTCAAATTCTACAAATTAGTAGGAATGTAAACAGTGTTTGTCAAAATTAGTTGGGTTTTCATTGCTAACAACATGATTAATGTTTACGAAAAATTATCAAGTGCGAGATCCCACATGTGGTTTTTTATTTGGGATTCGATTCCACGACTTTGTTTTAACAGGATTCCCGCACCTGAAAGTTACTAATGATGGTTGTTCAAATTGCAGGGATGCTATAGCCACTTGGGTGAGAACGAAGATGGCCATTGGTATTCACAACATTACAACAATGGATGAGGCAGTACATATATTCAATTCTGAATCCGAGTTGGTCTTGGGAGTCCTTGACTCTTTAGAGGTATTTAATCACCATTTTTATTCAAGTAGTCATTCTATTTGTACTATTTTATGTTCAACTTATTGTGTGTTATGATCACTCTAACCACAATTAAAGCAGAAAAATGTGTTATCTAGTACCTAAACTCTATAGCCGATCCTTGACAGGGTTCGGATAGTGAAGAACTTGTTGCTGCTTCAAGACTGCAAACTGATATTAACTTCTATAGAACTGCTAGTGCTAATGTAGCTGAGTTATTCCTTGCCGTCCCACAAGTCAAGCGCCCAGCTTTGATCTTGAAGCTGCCTGGAAAATTTTATAGATTTGGTTAGTATCTTACATGTTAAACCTTCAATGAATCAATGGTTTTTACATTATAGTTTCCATAAACTCAACTTAAACATTTTAATTCTCTTTTCTCTTTAGATGGTCAATTCACAAGATCGGCAATAGCTGAATTTGTATCCACAAGAAAGCTTCCTACAGTGATCACTTTCACTAATGAAGGTGCTACAAGCATTTTTCAGAACCCATTGAAACAGGTTAGACTTTATATCAGGAACACTTTTCTTATTTTAGGAAATTCGATGGTTTTGCATTGACATGTCTTGAAATTTCTCCTCAGTTATGGCTTTTTGCTGCGAAAAGTGATCCAAAAGTCATCCGTACATTTGAAGAAGTAGCTGAGGTTTTCAGAGGAAAGGTGAATAAATAAGTATCCTTTATCTATTTGAGCACTGTTTGATTGCACTGCGTTTTTATCTTTAGGTCAATTATACTACATACCCTTTTGAAAACAATGGATTACAATCATCAGATGCATGTGCTGCCTGCGTCATCAGATTGAATCGGCTTCCTTCTTCAGGAGTTTCATCAACTCATTTTAGTTGAACTTTTTTTGAAAGTCTGTGTTCCTTCATTGACATTTCACTGCCTATTACACTCCTTGTTCATTTCTTGGATAGTTTCTCACCATTCACCAATCACTGTAAATCCTCTGAAATTATTGGTTGGATTTCTCGCCTTCATCAAAATGTATTAGAAGATCTTAATGTTGCTAACCCCCCCCAAGTTGTTGTCAATGGAATTTGATTCCAAGAACTCTTTACAATTTTTGCTTGTCCTGGTTTCAAGACTATCTGCTGAAAACTAAACTATTATTGATATAAACTTTCACATTTGTTGCAGCTTCTCTTTGTCCATGTAGACTTGGACAACGAAAGTTTCGGTAAACAACTTGCTTATAAATTTGGTGCTACTGAAGATGCTCCGACAGTAAGTTCAATAATTTAATCCTACTAGCATACATCTGATGCATTCTTGTGAAATTGAGGACTGTTTGAGCACGTAAACATAATCAATTGTCTTGATGCCGTTCATTTACATGTATGCAGGTTGTAGCATACAACAGTCGTGATTGGAAGAAGACCTTATTTAATGGAGAACTGACCTTAAACAACATCAAGGTTTGTATATTCTTGAAAATCACTCTTTTTGTTCTGTGCTGAACGATTCTGCTAAATGCTGTAACTCTATTTCTCTGTGTTTGATCTCATATTGTAGTGCTTTGCGGAAGATTTCCTGAAAGACGAACTTTTGAGGAAGTCGGATCCAGCTTCAGAGACGATTCTTAAACTTCCATCGCAGTCTCATCATGCCTCTCACCAACTTCATTTGCACATGTAAATTAGCTGAAATGACTGGGGTGTTTAAAATGTTGTTGGCAATTTAGCTTTGATGAAATTGTTGTAGCCTACTCTTTAACATACTCTATATGTAATAAAATCTTCAATGAATATGTATCTGTAATCTATTACACATCAATAAATGAATCATTGTCAAACATATCTAAATTAGAGAGAGGATCTTCAGCGCACGGGATGCATCATGTATCCTCAGCTCAAATCATAGCTCAAATCATACCACGTGATAAAAGTTTATAAACTATGCTGCGATTTGACTTGATTACATGTGGTCGTTCTTGAAATTTGCAAATTTTTATATTTGTTTGTTAGTATTACCTTGTATCTAAAAATCTTTTAATCAAATGTCGCCTTTTAACATATGTGGTAGTGCACCTCTGGGGAGGTGGTACATAGTGGTTGGGTTCGAGTCTCACCTAGGGATGGCAACGGGTCGGATTGGGGCCGGATTGGCTCGCCCCAAACCCGAAACCCGTTTTTACAGGTTGCCCCAAACCGACTTGTGATCCGAACGAGTTTTCAATTTTCGTCCCAAACCTGATCCGAATGGGTCAGGGGTGCCCCAAACCCGATTCGAATGACCCAATTCGTTTTATCTTTAAAAAATAAATAAATAAATAAATAACATAGAAATCATTTTACATTTTTACCATATGATTGAATTTTAGGACATCGACTTAAATTTTAACATTAAATTAATATATATATATACAATTTTTTTTTCTTTTTATTGGAAATTTAAATATACACTTAAATACAAATATACACCATAGAAAAACATTTTAACATAAACTTAAAATTCATATATAAACATAAATTTAATAGAACATAACATCTAAGTTTAATAAACTTTAAATTCAAACATAAAACATGGGGGGAATATCATTTGGGTCCCTATCTTTTTTTGAATTATCAATTTTTTAAACGAGTTTGTTTTTTTAGCAAAACATTCCCTAACTTTTGAAAAGTATATCAAATAGATCCTTCTAACTTTTTTTTTAACGGTCAAACGTGATAGAATATATAAATTGACCATTTTGCCCTTAATTTTAATTAAAGAGTTTAAAAATACAATTTTACCCTCTAACATTTTAAAATCTTACAATTAAACTTTGATATGATCCAATCAAAATTTAACACGTGTCGTCAAAATTTTAAAATAAACTATTATAAAAATTTATTAATATAATAAAATTAAATTTAAAAATAAAACTAATTAAATAGATGAAATAAAATTCATTAAGTAGAAGAAATTACAATTCATTAAATAAAAAATATATTTAAAAAACACAAAAAAAACAAAAAAAACAAAAAAAAAATTAAAAAACACAAAAAAACCACCCAACACCACCCCTAAAATCCAGCCACCACCGTGAACCATCTACTTCTCATCAGTCATCACCACCACCACATCTCAATCAAACCCAGAAAAAACAACAAAATCATTCAATTCATTAAATAAAAAATATATTAAAAAAACACAAAAAAAGCCATCATGAACTGTATCATCAAGCAATAGGTATAACCATATAAACCTTATTCTCTTGAGTGAATATAGTTACAATATTGAGAGCCAATTTAGATTGAATTCATATAACAATTAGTAATTCCAATTACTTACATTTTGCCTTCTTCTTCAAAAAAAAAAAATTACTTACATTTTGCCAACTTAGAAAGCTTCTGTGACGTTTAGTGTATCCCGAACCCGATCTTAGACTGAAGCGCCACTGCAGATCGTTGCTCGTCTGATTTCGAACTACTACTTTGCCCATTTTGCCCAGACCCGGATGAGTGTGACTTCCTTTGCCTCTTCACTACACTCTGAAACTCCTGGGTCCGATCCCGAAATGACGTTTGTGCTGATTTCATCGCCATTTCTTACAATCCACCTCCAAAGTCTATTTCCACAATAACATAACCCGCCTAAAATGCCCAAATTCACTCAAACCCTTACAACTGTGTACCCTAAATCGCTGAAAAAATTATTACAAACACAATAAATATGAGATTCTACATTCACTACGAACGTACAAAACTATTTAGCTTAGTTAATATAAAAAATTTTGTTTCCTTTTCTCTTAGCAGAATTGCTGCCTGAACTACTAAAAGTTGACAAAAATCTCTGCATTTCTGTTATAAAAATTATAAATTCAAATACTCTGATTCATGTTATTTTAAGACTTTAAAACAAATGAAGGAAACAAAATTAAAATCATAACTCCAGTAAATTGAGCAAACTTGTGCATCTCATGCTATAACTTTGATGAACCCAAAAAAAAAAAAAAAAACCTTAATTCACCTCTAAATCGTGATCGATTGAGCCACAATCAGAGATCCGAAACCTAGATCGACGAAATCCACCTGTTTCACTAGCAAATACATTGAATCTCTGATCTGGATCCAGATCGCTACTGATACTTGCAAAATCGGAGGCTTTAAGAAATTTTAATCGGACAAAATTGAAGAATGTTTTGTTGCGTAATTGGATAATTAGTTGGAACAAAAAAATCGAGGGAAGGGAATTGAGCGTGTGAAGAAGAAGCTGAGATGTGAAATGTGTTTGGAGTTGGAGAGCTGATCGGGAAATTAAAAAAACACAAAATCATTCAATTCATTAAATAAAAAATAATAAAAAATATTTTTTTTTGTAATTTTTAATTTCTGTTTTTAAAGTTTATTTTTGAAAAAAAAAAAAGTTTGATTTATGGGTTGGATTTTTTAATTTTTTAATTTTAAATACAAATTATTGTATTTATTTTATTTCTATATTTGTGACATATGGCATGTTCTTGGTTCAAAGACAAAAATGCCCCTGCAAATGTTAAGTTTGATTGACAGTTGACTAACGGATGGATTGATTTGATATACTTTTCAAATGTCAGGGAAAGTTTTGATAAAAAAACAAACTTGTTTAAAAAATTGATAATTCAAAAAACGATAGGGACCCAAATGATATTCCCCCTAAAATATGATTAGACAAAGAGACAAAAAGATTAAAGATTTATTTTTCCTTTTATATTTTTATATATTTAAAAATAATTGTATAAATACCAGGTCAAACGGGGTGGGTCGGGGCATAAAGGGTTGACCCATACCCGACTCGATAAAAAACGGGGCCAAAAAAGTTTGACCCAATCCCGACCTGAGCCCCGTTTTAAGTGCTCCAAACTCGCCTCAAACAGATCGGAGCCCTGCCGACTTGAGGCAGGTCGGGGATTTTTGCCGCCCCTGGACTCACCATGTGTATGAACCGATTGACCCCCCGACCAAACTGGTGTCAGAATTTTATGTAATATAAAATTGAATGGATTGGGCCAGAAGGGTTTAAAGCGGGAAAACCGCAAAGGAAACTTCAGAAAGTCAAGTGTCAACCAACCATCGAATTTTTATTTGTTCTCAGAAAGCTCATATAGTCAACTTGATTATCTTCTACATGATCTGTATTTGCCTAATCATTCATCAATGGCAACAACAAGAGCTCTTCTCCTTCTCTTCACTTCAGCATGCCTCCTCTTCTCTCTCTACAAGTTCACATCTCTGTATCATCAATCCTTTCAGGATTTTATAGAAGCTCTCACCATCTTCAAATCCAACCCCATCATACCTAAATATCCTTATAATTACATTTCCAGCCCCCCAGCTCTCAATTCTCACAATGATCATGTGGTAGTAAACATTAATGATCTTGATGACAACCAAGTGTGGCCCGTTATTGATGAAACTGAAGTGGTGGTGTTGACTGAGAACAACTTCAGCGAATTTGTCGGCAATAATAGGCATGTGATGGTGATGTTCTACGCTCCTAGTTGCTACCGGCTCCTGCTCTCGATACAAGGTCCGGATTTTGCAGCAGCTGCTAAATTACTGAAGGGTACGGCCGTGTTTGCGAGGGTTGATGCTTCTGTGGAGAGAGAGTTGAAAATGAAGTATCATATTCCAGCATATCCCACTATGCATTTCTTTGTTGATGGAGTCAAGGAATTTCATTATAGTTTTGACATTGTATTGAATCTAATGACAAGGTAAGAACTTGGTATCTTTTTCCTATTTCGGGTACTGGCTAGTTTAGCCGGTAAGACCTCTTGTCGTTGAGCAAGAGACTGGTAAAATGTTATCGAGTCCTGTTTTCATGTTGTTATAGACTTATAGTAATGTTTATGTTACCATTGTAGTTTGGAAATAATTAGTGGTGAGTTCAAACTGCAGTGATGCTATAATGGCTTGGGTGGAAGGGAAGATGACCATTCGTATTTACAACATTACAACAATTCCTGAGGCGATGCATATTCGCCAAACTGAATCCGAGTTTGTTTTGGGAATCCTTGACTCCTTAGAGGTACTTAATCACTGCTGGAATTCAAATGGTGATAGATTGATAGATAAATAGATAGATAAACACTATTGCTGCATCCTTGACAGGGTTCTGATAGTGAAGAACTTGCTGCTGCCTCAAAACTGCATAGTGATATCAACTTCTATCAATCTGATACCACTGATGTTGAACTGGTTTTCTTCATCAACCCACAAATCAAGCGTCCTGTTTTAATCTACACGGTGCCTGGAGAATACTATCGTTTTGGTTAGTTTTCATCTCGTTAATGCTTTCTAAACTTGATTTTATAATTTCCATAAACTCTACCTAAACATTTCTTTTCTCTTTAGATGGTGAATTCACAAGAACGGCAATAGCTGACTATATATCGAAAAGAAAGGACCCTCCAGTGATCCCTTTCAGTTTTAAAGTTGCTGCAAGCATTTTTGAGAACCCAATGAAACAGGTTAGACTTTATATCAGTATCTCTCTTTCTTATCTTATTTTAGAAATTTTGAAAAGTTTGCACTTTGCATTAACATTTCTCAGAAATTTCTCCTCAGTTATGGCTTTATACCTCGAAAAATTGTTCACAAGTTCGCTGTACATTTGAAGCAGCAGCAATGTTGGCGTTGTTTGTAGGCGTTGGTGGGCTGTTGTGTTGTATGTTGTTGGTGAACTAATGAAGGACAGAATTTTGTGTGAAGACTTTTATGACAAGAAGACAGCACACAACTCTTTATTAATAATATTTCACTCGGTGACTTTTGTCAATACAATACTGCTCTCTCTTTTCTGCACTATTATGAAGACAGAATTTTGTGTGAACACTTTTATGACAAGAAGACAGCACACAACTCTTTATAAATAATATTCCACTCGGTGACTTTTGTCAATACAATACTGCTCTCTCTTTTCTGCTCTCTCTAATCTCCACCCTCTGTTATGTTTTTGATTACAAGAGACACATATATATCAGTAAATACACCTAGAAAATATAAGAGACAAGATAACATTAACTTACCTCAAGAATACAAAAGATAAAGATGAGACTCTTCATTTTTCTATGTCACTTCCAATCTTCCCAAAACATATTACAGTCTAGTTTATATTTCCAACAAGCAAGAGCTCTCAAAGGAAAGGTCAAAATATGTATCAGTTGAACTTCTTTCGAAATCTGTGTTCCCTCATCGGCACTTCTCTGCCTACTACTCTTCTTTTACATGGTTGCTTACCCTGGAGAAGTTCTAAATTTTCCGCTAGAGGTTTTCAGTATATGATCTTTCAGTTTCGTTGCAGCTCCTCTTCATCCAAGTGTACGTGGACAATGAAAATTGGATGGAACAACGTGCTTATAAATTCAGCGATGCTGAAGATGCTCCAACAGTAAATTCACTATTTCTTGTGAAATTGAGGACTGTTTGAGACATGTAAGCATAACTGTCCTGATGCTATTCATTTGCATGTGCACAGATTGTAGCATACGATAGATGTAACAGGAAGAAGGATAAATTTAATGGTGAACTGACCTTAGACAATATCAAGGTTTGTATCACTTAGATCAATGGTTTTGCTTCTTTCTCGAATCTCGATTAGCCTGAAACTAAATGTTATATAACTACGTGACCATGCCTTAATTTGATCTATCTCTCTCTATATTGTTGTCCTTTGCGGAAGATTTCCTTAAATACAAGTATCTGAGCAAGTCCGATCCAGCTTCAGAGACGGTCGTTAAACTTCCATCTTACTCTAATGCCTCTCATCAACTCCATTTAACTCATGTGAATTAGCTGAAATGACTGGGATGTTTAATATGTAGTTTGAAATTGTTGGATGTGTGGTTCTGTCCTACGTCATTAAGACGAATAAGCACTCTGTCCTTTATAAAGTGTTGGGCAAACTTTAACCTTCAAGATGTCTTTTGGGTTAAGTTAGGTTTGTTGGGCTTCCTAGAGGTGTTAGAGCCTGTTTCGTAGATGCAAGATTTGTTCAAATATACTAGTATCTGAACCCAAAATGCTAAAACCGTGATGTTATGATACTGTGTTTTTGATTACGTTCGGATTTATTACTTATTGTTATGAGTTACGACTTGAAAATATTTCAATCAATTCCTATTATGAAATATTAATAATATGATGATGTAAACAAGAAAACCATGTCCAATTACAAGACTTGTGAAACTTTCTGGAAATGTTGAGATGGTCAAAGAGGTAATGAGAGGTTCTCAAATTTGGATTTATCTTGGATTAGACAGTAAATCATTAGTTTTTTTTTTTTTTTTTAATTACAACAACTGTCGGGACTTGGTAAGATTAAACTTTACTAGCACAGTCCGGAATGCTACTCTCACTCTCACAATTGGAGAGAGGATTACTCCCAATAAAGCCGGGAGAGGGCACCCACACTTGAGGTTTAATAGCCAAGGTGGGTCAAATTAATATATATACATACCAAGGCAAGGCTTGAACCTCGGTGGTGGAGCATCCCTTGGGAGACTTTAACCACCAAATTGTAATATTTTTGTCTTCAAACAAAACAATATACACTGCATGTTATATAATATGATTTAATTATCAAAATAAATAATTAGATCAAAACATAATTTGTATGCAAAATTAAACCAAGATCAATATTCTTCTCTTGTTCCTGATTTCAATTCTTCTTTTCCTCAGTATCTTCAATTTCACACTACTATCTAAACACATAACCAAATCAAGCCTGCAAAAATATTCTAGAAAGTCTAGCATTCTACTTAAATATTCTTAACAAGAGTGTTGTTTTATCTGTTTAAATGACACTTATATGAAATTTGGATTGATTACAAAATGATTTGTTCTTGGTTGGTGTGCTAAAATTCCAGACTTTGGGGAGACTATTAGTTGTTTATGTGAGCACATAGTAACCTGTTTGCATATTAAAATACTTGGAGATTCCCACTACAGCTCACCATTTTCCAAGTCAAACAGCTAACCGTGTGATCACTCTCTCTCTCTCTCTCTCTCTCTCTATATATATATATATATATAAAAAGTCATGTTCAAGACTTGGAGAGTCAACTTCATAATCTTCTCTGATCTGCAGTGTCTGAATTTGCCTCATCCATGGCCGCATCAAGAACTCTTCTGTTTCTCTTGATTTCATTCCTTTCCCTTTTCGCTCTATATTGGTTGACTTCTCTCTCTCACCACCACACATCAACACCTGGTGATTATCAATCCTACATAGCTTTTATAGAAGCTCTCACAATCTTCAAATCCAACCGGTATGATGAACCTGATGAATCTGGGCCACTGAGCAAAAAAGTTAAGGCATCCCCACTTCATTTTTATAACAAGGATTTCAATAATCTAGCCACGAAACCCTGGCCGCTTCTTGATGGTGAAAACGTGGTGGGGTTGACTGAGCTCAATTTCACTGACTTCGCAGCCAAGAACAAGTATGTGTTGGTGATGTACTATGCAACTTGGTGCAACTGGAGTGAACAACTAGCTCCTGAGTATGCAGCCGCGGCTAAAATGCTCAAGGGCGAGGCTGTGCAGCTTGCAATGGTGGATGGTGATTGGGAGCATCGCTTGACAAGAAAGTATCATGTTAATGATTACCCAACTATACATCTATTTGTTGGTGGAGTCAGGCCAGGTGTTTATGATCCATGCAGGGAAAGAACCAGGTGAAGTTTTCTTTTCTCTATAGTGGTGAAATTGCAACTCTAGCTAGGCTTTTGAATATATATATATATATATATATGCATCGCTGCTAAAACGCGCGCGGTTGTCCAAACTGCAGGGATGCTATAACAGCTTGGGTGAAAATGAAGATGTCCCCTGGAATTTACAGCATAAACACAATAGATGAGGCGCAACGTGTATTGGCAGCTGAATCTAAATTGGTTTTGGGATTCTTCGACAGTTTAGAGGTACATAATCGCCATTAGAGATCGATTTATTGTTCAATTCCTAGAAATTGAATAACAATGTACTACTTCTAAGTTCAAGATTTAAAAGGATCAATAGTATTTTATTATCTAGCTAGAACCTCAACTATATTGACAGGGTTCAGAGAGTGAAGAACTTGCCGCTGCCTCGAAACTGCAAAGTGATATCAACTTTTATCAAACCGTTAGCGCTGAAGTTGCAGAGCTTTTCCACATTGAGCCACAAATCAAACGCCCTGCTTTGATCTTGCTTCAAACTTTCTCTGGAAATTATTCGCTCTTTGGTTAGTTAATAGAATTTCCAATGCTTCTCCAAGGTTCCAATTTAATAATTCACATAAACCATATATAGTTATGCATCGTGTCTTCCTCTATTTAGATGATCAATTCACAAGATTGGCAATAGCAAAATTTGTATCAAAAGTTGAGCTTCCTCTGGTTATGAAGTTCAGTGAAAGAGCAAATGCTTACAGGATTTTTTATTACCCAATGAAACAGGTTAGACTTTATAATTTGACGACGTCTTGTCTCGTTTAGAAAATTCAAAAAAAGTTCTGATCTTATATATCTGTCAAAATTTCTTCTCAGTTATGGCTTTTTGCCCCTAGAAATGGTTCAGAGAAGATTCTATCTATATTTGAAGAAGCAGCACAAGCTTTCAAAGGAGAGGTAGTCATGATTATAGAAAATTTCTTCTTGTATGTTGAAATGTCAAAGAACATTGGCCTGAATTATAAACAAGTTACAAATTTGATGTATCATTATGTCAGTTGCATCCTTGGTTCCGGATTCTCTTTCGAAAACTAACCTATTATTGGTATGATATTTCAAATTCCTTGCAGCTGCTCTTTGTCTATGTAGAAATGAACTTGAAACTTGGTGGCGCAAAACTACCTCTTGAATTTGGCACAACAGTAGATGGTCCAACGGTAAGTTTATTACTTTGATTTGTTGTAATATATCAGACATCACTCGTATTCTTTCGAACTTATCAGGACCGTTTGAGATCTGTAAACATAAATATGCGTGGATGCTGTTCATTTACCTGCAGATTGTAGGTCGAAAACAATATTTTAGCTACAACTATAATATGATGAACGATGAATTGACCTTAAGCAACATTAAGGTGTGTATTTTTTGCTGAACATCAGTACTAATTGTATCACTATTTTTGCTTCTTTTTCGAGAATCCTGGAATATTATTTACGATAACTGTTATTACAAATCTACGTTTATCTTGCAGTCCTTCGGGGAGAATTTCCTGGGAGACGACAAGCGTTTGAGCCAGTGGGAGTTGGATTTAGCTAGACAAGCATTTGAGCCAGTGCCAGTGGGGGGTTGGATTTAGGCTAGACAGACGTTACTTTAATGTCCATCGCTCTTCTTATCGACAAATGACTGGAACTGGTAATGTTGTCGCTGGCTACAGCTTTGATGAGATTGTTGTACCTCTATATAAGTAGAAGATGCTATTTCTTCTTGTGATAATATCTTCTAGTACACATCGATGCTTATGTCAACTTTCTATTTCTATACAATTTTATATTCACAGGCGATTTATACTATGTTCTTTGAATAATAATCCAACAAGTAAATGCTTATAAATTAACAAAGCTCCCTCTAACTTAACGTCTTAAACGATACACATCTCTTTGTAAATTATATTAAACTTCTTTGATTGAATGTTTCTTTCACCTAACTTTAATTTCTCAATCTGAACTTTGCAAGATCATGTCAATAGACTTGAAACTTTGCTTCCATATTTTTCTTCTCCTATCTCTTCTCTTTCCTTTATGTTCCCTACGAGGCTCACCTTCACCGGCAGGTCCAGCACCTAGTCCACATCAACAGCACAATGGTCAAACTCCTCTGCCACCCCCACCTCAATTCTTACCATCACCATCGCCCACCAGCTCATCTCCACCGCCAGAATGGGGTGCAGCGCCTCCTCCTCCTACAGAGAAAAGTGGGATGAACGGTGGACAGATGGCAGGAATCACTATGGGGATTATGGCAGGGGTTGCAGTGGTAGGATTAGGTGGGATAGTGTACAAGAAACGTCGCAGTAATATTAGAAGAGTAATTTTCGGACGAGCAGCCAAGAGATCAATTCTTTGATCATGAGTAGCTATGGATTGGATTTTTGGTACATGTAGTTGGAGATCAAAACTTAATAATATTTGTTGTTTAATTGTGTTGGGTTTGTTCTTGTGTGTTGGTGACAATCGTTGACGCCTTCCGGATAGTTTTTATTTATTTTGAATTTGGTTGCAGGTGATAATTGAGCAAATACTACTTAAAAATAAAAAAATAAAAAAATAAAAACAAATTGAGCAAGTACAATTATAAGAAGATCATTGACGGGAAAAATTAATAAAAATTAAGTAAACTGAATTAAATTATATAATCTTAATTTACTCATATTAAAAGTTACACGGAGAATTATCGAATATTTGTTGTATAAAAACTATTATATACTATATATATTATATTAATTTGATTTTAATTTTCTTACTTACCAGTAAGAAACTAAGAATGAGATAACACTATTTAACTCTTATATAATTTAAATTATATTGGAGGGTATTTCTGTAATTTTATGACTATGGGTGAAAAAACAATCAAATTTAGAAACGTGGTTAAAAAAAAAATTTCTTAAATTTATGTGGTCAAAAGTGATAATTTCCATCAATCAGTAAGAAGCATGAAGCTTCGTGTTTGGTTTCTAATGAAATAATAATAAGTAAACCACAGACGTGCCTCAGTTCTGGTTCAATATCAATCTCAGACAAAACTCATCACTGGTACGTCTCCCTTTCTCTCTTAAATTTCTGCTCTTCTTCTTCTTCACAATTCTTGTTTTCTCTTGTCATCATAGTCTCTGTAATCACAGATCAATGCTTTTCGGCTTTTGCTTTGTAATTCGGTTGCTTAGATCTTCAATCAAGTGCCATTAACCTTGCTTTTTAATTCTCTGACTTATCGAAATTCTGATTTGTTTTCAATTACTGGGTAAAAAAAAATCTAAATGGGTATTCTGGATTATGTTTTTTAGACCAAGATTTGTCTTTTAAGTTATTAAACTTGGTATATCTGCTAATGGGTTGAGATTTCTGATAATTGGGGTTCTTTTTGTTGAGAATCATATGTGTAATGATCGATATATCTAATGCTAGTTCATATGATGTTGTGATCTGGATTGAGAAACTGAGATTTCAGAATTGTAAATGATCAATAAATTTGGTGCTTTTGTGCTAGTTGTGAGGCAATGCTAACAAAAGTACTTGATCATAGTTTAAACAAAGGCAGTTTATATTGCAAATATTGAATTGGCACTTGTTTGAAATTTGTGTATAATGTCTAACTCGGTTCTGATGAGAATACATTTTCTAAAGTATTTGATATATTTTTATTATCTTAGATTGATAGATTGTGTTGTAAATTAAACATCTTTTTTGTGTAGTTGTTGACTATAGAATCCAATTTTCAATTTAACCTCTGTTTCCCTTCAATTTATGTGATTCTATGAATCGCCAAATTCGTTATTGCAGTTATATATTTTATGCCAATTTCCTTGATTATGTTGCTACTGAACATTCTTTTTCGTATCTTTTATTTTAATTTGTTGCTTCTGTCATATTTTTCTATTTCCAGTGCTGCTGAAACAGAAATTATTAGAAGAATGGAATCCAGCAGAGGACAAAATGGAATTCAACTACTGCTAGCTGCAGAACAAGAAGCTCAGCAAACTGTCAATAATGCCAGAAACGGTAAGCCTTTCTCTTGTTTTCTCATTTTATCATGCCTTTGCAAAATGTAATCTGTATGACTGTTTCTCAACATTATATTACAAAAACACTCACTGTTAATTTATCTCATTTGTTTTTTTTTTTTTTAACAAAATCAACATACTAGCAGATTGCTATGATGAATTGATGATTATTACATTCAGTGTTTATATCTTTTTTTTACACCTATAATCTATGTACTCTCCAAATTTTCTTTCTTTAGGGTGCATTGCATTCTATGTGTTTCTTTTTTCCCCTTTTACAATGGAGCAGAGTAAACTACTCCACAAAATCGTGTTTAACCATTTGTGATTACCATTCGTATTTAGGAAGATGTCGGTATATGAGGCAGCTGACCAAATTGGCTGAGATTTTAGTGGGTGTTGGTTTGATAGGTCAGGAGGCTATGCTCCCACAGAGAATATGTAACTAAATAACTTGATAATAATGTAACCAGGATAATATCCTTTGTAAAGAACTGGATGTAGTCCTACTTCTAGAGATACCGCACATGTATGTTGCATAGAGAGTTGAAAAAGAAAATTATTGTGCATGAATGTTCTATCTGGTAGTATCTGTTCTTGCGGGATTGCATCCAACGATATGTCAAAATGAGAAGAAAGTGTTGAAAAAAAGAAAAAAGAATTCTATGAATTCTTGTTGAAGGATATCACATGTTTCATTTACACCAAACTCTTCCATTTTCAACAAATTCCTTTTTAAGAGCTTGAATAACAACCCCTTGGTGTCTCCTTGGAATTCTTGTTGAAGAATATCCAATGATTCCTTAGTTTTGTTTTAGCTCTTATGATTCTAGGAAATAATAGCATCCTTACACCTAGTTAAACAAGATAAGGGCTTTCGCATCAAGTTTTCTAGCTTTTTTTAATTTCTTTAATTTCAGGTATTTATTAGGTTTCTTGAGATTTGGGTTCTTTAAATCTAAGTGACAACTAATAAAGTCAAATGTTGATTGATTTAAATCAACATTTGACTTTAAATCAAATGTTGTAGTAAGAGTTTTCAAAATGAAGAGGAAAAATCTGAATGAAAATAGGGGTCGTATGTTTTTCATTTCTCCAGCAATATAAACCGAACAAAAGGCAAACATGATATTTCCTTTTGCAACCTATAGCAAATACAAGTTTAAAGCAAACTAATACTGTTATATAAACTAAAAACAGAATTTTAGAACATTAATTTTCACCCCACTAATCTGTCTAAGAAACCTAAGATTATTGATATAATCATATATTGTAGCTTGTTAGCTTATCAAAGCCTGAATTTCAGGACCAAAATGTTTTCTTTTCCAGGATTCAAATTCCCTAGAGTTTTCTAACTATCAAGAATGTAAGATCGATAATAATTTCTAGTTTAGAGTCCAGTGAACAAAGAAAGATATAGGGATGTTTGAATTAAAAGGAGTACGAAGAGAGAGAGAGATGAGTGAGATCAACAATTGTACGTGTTCATGGCTGATACATTCCTATGCATTCTATTTTTGAAGCCGTCTTATTAAGCAATATGCATGCACAATCTCAATTAACTGTAAATCAAATAGGTTAGTTCAACTACATGAATGTATATGCTTTCTTATGGCTTTTAATTGCTGTTGTTACTTGTTACTACTGGCCTTAATGCTTACTTCTGTTTCTCTTGTCCAGAAAAAATGGCTAAACTAAAAAACGCTAAGGAGGAGGCAGATAGGGAGATTGCTCAATATCGTGCTCAAGTGGAAGCTGACTTTCAGAGAAAGGTTGCAGAGGTATGAATTAGGAAAGGAAATATATATATATATATATATGTGCTTCTGCATATTGTAATAAGTCAATGTGTGTGTGTATATATATATATGAAATAGTTCTCTTATCAGGTCATACTAGGACGACCAACCACAACCACATGTTTTAATAAAAGGCCGATTTTTATTTTTTAACAAACATTTGAACTTATTAAAACATGTGGCTATAGTTGGTCGTTATAATTTCAGGACGACCTGATAGGAGAACTATCTTTTATATGTGTGTGTGTGTGGGGGGGGGGGATTGTTGAAAACACTGGCAGTCTATCATCCCCAAACTAACATTTGTATCTACTAACTGAAACTTGTGAATTTAACAAAATGATTGAATTGTTGTGGGACTCAGAATTTGCTTTTATGTGTCTTTTTTATGATTACTGTACATAAATCCTGATTGGTGAGCAAATTTTCTTGAGTTTATGTGCATTCAGAATTATTGTAAGTTTTATTTCAGCATACATCTCTTAGGTTTTCCCAAGTTTGTTGCATTTTTGTATATCATACAAATGCTAAGTAGAACCTACTCATGGTTGTCGAACAGAGTAGTGGGGACTCTGGTGCTAATGTGAAGCGGCTCGAGCACGAAACAGATACTAAGATCCAGCATCTGAAGATTGAGGCATCGAGAATATCCCAAGATGTCTTGCAGATGCTTCTGAAACAGGTTACGACCGTCAAGAACTAGGATTCTCGTCGCAAGCTTGATGGATCTAATGAAGTGTCCCCAACTCCTTCAACATATCTGCAGTTTTCACATTAGACTTTGATTTCCAGATTGGTGATAATTTATTGTTTTGATTACGTCTCTTATTTATTTTATTTATGAACTTTATTGGTTGATTCTCTGTTTCTTTTCATGGAAATAAATGATATAAAGGCTGCTCCTTGATATATATATCATGAGACATGCAGTTGTATTCGAAGGTTGTGTAACATTGAGAGAGCTGAAAGATTGTGCAAGATTTGCTCCAAATGAACCTATATTGTTACTACAGGCTTCGATAGTTCTTGAAAATGGATTTGGATTGTGTTGACGGGTCGGGGTTTGGGAATCCTTATCAGGGAGAGGGAAGACACCTCTCCCCTCCCTCGAGCTCTTGTTAAAACCCGAAATATTTTAAAATTTAATGAATTTAAAGGTTGATTACACAAAACATGCACTTGGAGACCGTAAAGTATAAACAAATATTTTCAGGTGTGCAATTGCAATGATGAAAAGTCCTGCAAATTTTGCTCCACCACTATGCAGCATGCAAATAATCCAACCACAAAAACAACAGGCGTTGCTCCTGATAATGCAAATCTATCACTATCTCTATCTCTATCACCATCAACCGATTCACGCTTGTACACTGCCCACGCCATAGCTGGTGGCAGAACTCCATACAGCATCGTCATACAATACCCGCCCTGCATTGTAGTAGCGACAAATGTCAGAAATCTGAGAAGTTGAATTAATGAATTCACTTAGCTTAAAATGATAATATGTTGCAGCTCCCTCCCCCTGTATTAATACTTACAGCAATATCTGTGGCGGCGGAGAATGCATCCGGGACAGTTGTTGATACGAAGAGAGTTGGAGCGACAACCATTGCCGTTGCAGTGAAGCTGGTTTTGTTTCTTCCCCACCAATTTTTTATCCCAAAGAGGTCTCCTGGTTGCTGCTGGAGTTGTGTGCACGATGTTAGTGGTATGTATAATGTATGTATGGTGACCAAATTTGAGAAGAGTGAAATAAATGGAGTAAATTTTTGACCTCTAATGATAATGATGATTCTTTAGAGGAAGAAGAAGATTGCCATGAGAGGTTGTTTATTTGCTCCTTGAAGAACTCTGAGAAGCTTAGTAGAGTTCCAATCAGTGATGTTCCAATTGCCAGTAAAGAAAATGTCTCCACCATTAATGGAACACCACTCCATTCCACACTGAAACCAAGTTTCATGTAAAAAAAATAAAAATAAAAAAAGGATTGGGAAGTCTGTCAGACAACCGTGTGACCACCCCAACCAGAGAACTGGTTGAGAACGATCCTCTGCGGCTCCACAGATCCGAAGATCAGTGAAACCATTAATCACGCTCTGATCGCACGGTCATGGTTCATCAACCAGACTTGATATCCTGTCTCCTTAGAACTCAAGGATACAGAGGTACGAGCCTATAGAACAGATCCTGTTCAAGTAAGGTCGTAATTGGCAGTCTGCATATGGTGTTTTAAATATCTTTCAAGCGTTTTGTAAATTTTCGATGTGGGATCTCTGTTTCTTAGTTTGTTTGTCTATTTTGATTACCTCTTGAGAAGTTCAACAGGATCAACAACTTGGTCAGCCTGTGCTGAGAGGCCAAGAGCAATTGCATCCCAAACCAACAATGCAAGCAATGGAACAATGCTACCAATCAAAACTGAAACTCTTAATCTTGTAAGATCACCATCCAAATATGCACAAAGAACTGTAAATAAAAAAAAATAAAAAAAAAACATGAACCAGGAGGCATCGTTTCGATTGCTCGAATCTTGAAGATCAAAACTGTATAAAAAATGTAGTTGGTACCTGGTGCTAAATCATGATATACCAAAGAAAATATTATCACAGGAATTGTATCAGGAACTTTTCCCCAATTCCCAATCCCATCAAATCCTGACCAGCCTCCAAATGTAACTGCTAAAACTTCAATTGCTAGTAACAAACCTATATATTATGCACCAATTTCTTCACATTGTTAGCATAATACGTTGCCTCTAAAAACATCACCTTACTTTTTAAACATTGTTACCTACTTATCATGGAGGCAGTGAGCCACTGGTTAACTTGATCAGTTGTTCGAGTCCCGCCAATGGAGATGAGTATGGTGAAGATTCCTGTGAATAGGAAGCCTGAAACGGATTCTGGGATGTTGATCAAATGGAAAAGGATCTCACCGGACTTGGAACTATACACGATCATGGAAGTGTAACCCAAGAAAACATAAAAAACGGTGGCTAAAGTTCCACCAAAGTCTCCTAGTGTCTCTTGAGCCATAGTCCTTATGGAGATGACATCTAATTCATCCCCTTCTTCTTCTCTCTTCTTCATCTTCTTTCTTCGTAAATTCAAATTGATTTCGATGAGCAGAAGTGCTTCAATCAGGAGAAAACCCCAGCATGTTATCAAGGATATTGAACTCGGAAGTATACCCTGCAATGTCAAGTACAATAATTAAGGCACATTTGTTTGTACAAATTGAAGCACTTGTAAATTAGCAAGAGGGTGTGTGTTTTATTTACAGCAGGAGAAGCTTTCTGTGGGAGTGCAAGAATCCCTGAACCGATACTAGTACCGATGACAAGAGCGACAGCACCAGCAATTGATCCCTTCTTTTCATCAACCTTGATGATAGGCATAGGCTCATCTTCTTCTTCCAATTGTATAAGACCTTTCTTTGCTTTTGTTGCATAACCTTTTCGAGTAAAATTCGATAGCTTTTGCGGTTCTTGCTTCCATTGGCTGCAGGAACAAGAATGGTAGTTTCTGCTATGAAGAAATCAAGAAACCAAAATTGTTACATGATTATTGATGAAATGCTAAGAATTATTACGAGAGCCAATTTGTGAAGAGAAATAGAGAAGAAGAGAGTTATACGTCATACATGGTGAGTTTGAAGCAAATTGTGGAGCTGCTTTGATGAATTATGGTGAATAGTGGAGTGATCTTTCTATATGTGTGCAAGGAGGAAGAAGAAATGCCCTGTAAATTCATGAGAAAGGGAGATTCTGTTAGATATGGAAAATAAATGAATGGACTGTATATGAATGCTAAAAGTTCCCACATATCTGTGAAATGGACTTCTACAAGAACATAATTGGTCAGCATACTTTGAAGCTACAAAAAGAAGAGGGAAATTGGGACCACATAAGATATTTTATCATGGTCATCAAAGGCTTGCACTAGCACAGTTCAAGTTTGGAGAGCAACAAGGCTCACAAGTGCACAATTTAAAAACCGTCATACGAGCTCGTGGAGGTGGTCATTCATTCAAATTTCGGATTTGGAGAGAAAGATACGACTTGAACCCACAACCTCAACATGGTGTAGGTGTGAGGGATTTACCACTAGCCATCTGATTCATTTTTCTTTCTAACCTTAGACTAGAGGTATCTTTGATTCAGTAAGATTTATTCATCAACATGATCATTTAATTTGAAGTACTCTTTTGTATTTTTGTTTTATTCATTTTCATTAACTACCAAATCATGATATTTTTCACTCAAATAAAAACTTTAGATTAGCTTTGTCATTAGGAAACATTAAGGGGCTGTTTGTTTTTTTTTCACTATAAGACTTTTTGCCTCTTATATCTTAAATTAAGATAAATCAATTTGTTTGTTTTTCCAACTTATATCTTATTTTAAGATATATATGTCTTTTAGAAAAAGTGAAATTTTTTTACTTTTATCTTATTCAAAAAGTGATACAGTAGAGTTTTTTAGTAAATTTTCATATATGTCTTATAACAATTTATACATTTATAATTTTATCCGCACATAATAAAATCCTAAAAATCATATTTCCAAAAATTCTCAATTTTGAAGAAACCCTAACACAACCTAATTAATTTTATATTTGTAATAAGTTATCCAAAATGAAAAAAAAAAAAAAAAAAAGTATATCATAATATCTTAATTTATAAGACTTATCTATATATTTAATAAATTAAGGTCTTATAAGACTTTAGATAAAAAAATAAAAAAATAAAAAATAAAAAATAAAAAATAAAAACAGCCCTTAACTCTCTAAGTAGATTTGACCCAATATCAGAATGGATTCTAACACACTTGAAAACTTTAAGTGCATTTAGTACGCACACTAGATAATCAGAAAATATGCCCACTTCCCACTCAATAACTTGGGCTTTTAACAACAATATTCCCTCTTTTGGTTTGGACTCAGTAGGCCCATCTAATGGCCCTCTTCATTTATCTCTCTATTTCCTTATACAATGTAACATCAAACGAGTCATCTACCGAGATCGAGCAATACTTGTGTAGCCTGAAATCTGAATATCTACTCTCATAATCAAGAGATATCTGCTCTCACAATACGGAAAGAAAAGTCCCAACAAATTATTGTAAAATAACTTGTAACATCAAACGAGTCATCTGCCAAGATCAAGCAATACTTGTGTAGCCTGAAATCTGAATATCTACTCTCATAATCAGGAGATATCTACTCTCACAATACGGAAAGAAAAATCCCAACAAATTATTGTAAAATGCGCATTGTGAAAATCAAACCCCCCACCACCCCTTTGCTAAGCTGTTGACCTTCACCAATTGGTGATCAGAAATATCGTTGTCCCACACCCACACGTTCAAAAATCAATAATAATAATTGTCTATGGTTTTCAAATATGGTAAGAGTTTGAGCGAGGGAGAGATGATACTGTGAGAGGGTAAATATACAGAGGGGAATGGGTTGGAGATAAATGTGAAAAGGACTAGAGAGTCATGGGAAGGGGTTGTGACAAACAACATATGAGACAATCACAGAGAAGAAAGAAGAATAAGAAGAGAGAGATAGACTTATTTGATTTATATATGAAGAGAAAACAGCAACCACCAGCAACAGCAAATGCTTGAATGGCTTATTTTGCTGTCCTCTTCAATATTACTCACTCACAGTCACAGAGTCACAGGTGAATAATCATGATAATATCAACCCATCCCCTCCCTGCAAGCTCACTACTCACTACATGACAATACACCATTAACACTCTCCACATGTACGTGCAATGTGCATGGCATCTCACAGCTGTTTCATTTCATTTGTTTCACTGTCGTTTTTCCTATCTGGGTATAAGTGTATAACCTTCAATTACTCAAATTCATTCATTTCCTAGAGAAAAACAAAATAAATAAATAAAATTTCAAAAATATGGTACCCACTGCATTGCATTGCATTCATGAAATTATATGGCATTCAATATTTTTTATTCCTAGCAAGTTTTAGTTATCTCATCGATATATTAATTCGGGGCATTTGATAGTTGGATTGTATGCATGTAATTTATTCAGTGATATATTTAATATCATATCCACCATTAGATGGTGTAGATAATAAATATTTATGGATGGTGTTAACATTCAGAGCACAAGTTAAAAACATAATAGCTTCTTTTATAAAAAACGTAACCAGTATTTAACTATTTATATTTATTGAAACAAGACAATAAATGCAATGTTTGATTTTTTTTTTATTTTTTTTTTTATATAGTAATTTTTGTATTTGTAAGAGAACATATTAACACTACCGATATTTATTATGTATTATCGATAGACTTTGAGTGGTTCTATTGGCACACCCACTTCTAAACTATTTATACTTCTTTTAAAATTATTTAGCATTCTTTTCTTCTTCTTTTTCATTTATCAAATTACTTAAAGAGACATACAATTTTTATAAAAAAAACCTTGTATAAAGTAAAACTAATAAAACCCCACTTTCCTTATTTCAAAACTCTAATGACAAAAGCTTTAATAACATAGACTAATTCAAATCATTGAATGTTTACTATTTTGTTTATATTTTCTTTCAGATCTTGATCTCATGTTTCTCATGTTTAGTATTTATTGATTTATTATTATTTTTGTTTATATTTTTGTTTATATTTTCTTTCAGATCTCAATCTAAAAAAAAATCATCAGACGATTAATATTACACTCACAATCTACCACAAACAATCCAATCGATAACAGAAAGAAAAAAAAATCGCATTTAATAAAAATGGTTTTACCATGAAATAAGGAGAAAAAACAAGTCCTACGAATGGATGTGAGAAAACTATATATAAATATTATAGATAAAGTGTATTTTTATTTTTATTTTTTTGAAAAAGATATAGAGTGTATTAAGTTTGAAAAATAAGTAAAAGGGTAGTCCTGGAAATAAATAAAAAATTAATAGAACCATATAATTTTATATAATTAAATCAAAATTTTAAAAAGTAGGAAATAAATAGTTCAGTAGTGGGGATACCAATAGCACCACTCTAAACTTTTGATTCTTGATAAGGTGTATTACATCCGGGCCTTAAAAAGAAAGCTAATTTCTCACTCGTTGTAATAAGATGTATAACATTTTTGTAATATTAGATTATATGATTTAAATATTTATTACATGTAAATTGCTTCAAAATATTATGTAATTTTTTTTTTTTTTTTGAAATATTATAATAATTCAGGGTTTTATGGTGGAGGAGAAAAGACTCAAACCCACAACCTCGTAGTGTGAGTATGAGAAGCTTTACCACCAAACCAACCTCATCTTATCAAAATATTATGTAAAGAAAATTAAGTACTATTAAATGTTATTCACACATTGGTCGCAACTATGTACATCATTCTAGATAAGTTTTTATTGTATTTGTCATCTTAGTTCTTGATGATTTAGCAAAAAGAGTAGATCGCCGTTCAATGTGGGTTGATTTATGGTAAATGGTCTCATTCATTTTGATAATATCTCATGTTGGATTCACACATCGTAAGTAATAAATAGAATAAAAATATATATTAATAAAACAAACACGTAACACTCTTAATAATATAAGATTTGTCCAATGGTATGTCACTCATAAATCACAATTGCACGGTGGAATTGTGAGTTCAAACCCTAAATTTTTTAACCCAAAAAAAAAAAAGAGTAAGTGATTGAATTTGGAGAAATCAAGGTTTAACTGGTAAACCCTCCTATCATTAACAGTAAGATTAAGTGCATAATTAGAGAGACAGTGGAGAAAGATAGTCAAATAAAATACAAAACCAACAAAATGATCAACATTGAAAATTTGAAATTTGACAAGGAAACCTCCTTATCTAAACCAATATGGCCACTGATTAATGGAATGCATATCATTAATCAAACAACTTGCAAGTTGCTACTAAACTTTGATGGAATGTGTCTTGAATTTTATTTGGATTTCTTCTATCTTTTTATTTCTCTCAAACATTTTCATGATTCATGATTTGGGTTTTGAATCTCTCCACCACGTCCACTATTATTTAAGGCAATTCTTGGATCTAGCTTTAGTCTTTTCAAAGTTTTTTTTTTTTTTTTTTTTTTTTTGGGCACCTGAAAACCTGGAAAACCAGATCCAGGGCAAAGATACATCCATAACTGGGACACCACAAAAAACCAATCGAGCACAAGCCCAGAACAGATACCATTAAAGTTGAATAGATACCATTAATTGTATTTTTGACCTATTAACTTCCGAATTGTCATATCGAAATCATACTCTTAATTAATGTGATTGTATTTGCATTAAATAGGAGAAAATATTCATCAAAAGTATTAAGATTTTCTTTGAAGAAAAAATTTGATACCAAATAGCTCAAGGGTATACCAACATCTATCAAAATCAAGTACGGGATTGTGGTTCAAATATCTACTCTCATAATTGAAAATATCAACGCGCAATACTAATGTGTCACCCATTTAGAACAGTAGAATTACATGTGTTAGTCTTTTTATTAAGGATATTTTATTTATCTCAAAGGTAATTACAGTGAAAGCTAACAATTCTTTAATCATTTTTAGCAATTTTGTAATTTTTGCTTAGAGTAAAAAATTCTCTCTACAGATGCACCTAACAACGTGCATTGGTGAAACGTCCAATACATACATACTTATTTGAAAAATACTTTAAACCTTTTATAAAAAATTAAATGTATTTCAATCAAATATTATAACATGTCAATGACATATTTATGAATTTCAAAATCCTTCTCAAAGGCATATATATATGGTATGAATAATGAATTAGGATACTATGTGTTTGTGTATATATATATATATATAGTCTTTCTATTGTCAATTCATCCTGACGAAAAATGTAGACCACAGATTATAGAGAAGTTTTGACAAGTGCATACACTTTGAGTCAAAGTATGTAAATCTAGTGATCCACATTCTTCGTCTTAATATATTCATTGTCAAAACGGCATGATAATAGAAAATCTGTATATATATATATATGTCCTCGACTTAAATAGTTAAAGATAGTAGTATAATGAAAGTGATCCGCAGAGAATCTTAGAGCATCGTCAATGTAAAAGTGGTTAACATATCAATAATTGATGATATGACAACAATATCAAGACACTTGTTTCCTATGTGGTATAAAAATAAACTTGATAGACAATCAACTCAAAATTTGGTTTCTAATGTTTCTGTCTAAAACACAATTTTTTTAATGACGTGTCTATTTTTTTTTCGAGGGAATTGCACAAACATCCCCCAAGATTTAATAAAATTACACGAATATGACAGTTTTAGCTATATTCGCACAAACTTCCCTCAACATTTGAAAATTGTTGAACAAACATCCCCTACCGTTAAATGAATCCGTTAGTCAATGGTCAAACATGAAAAAAGTCTAAAATACCCTATATTTTTATTTTAAAAAAACTAAAAAAATTAAAAATAAGATAAAAAAAATTTTAAATTCTTTTATAAAACATGAATGTATCTTAAATCTGAAACCTAGACAAAAAAATTCATCTTAAAAAAAAAAATTAGTTTGTGCAGTTTCCCATTGATTTTAAATAAATTTAAAATTTAAAATTTATTTATTATTAAATTGTTTTAAAAAACTTTTTTTTTTATTTGTAAGGATGAATTTTTTTTTATAGGTTTCTGATTTAATATACATTAATGTTTTCTAAAATGTTTTTTTTTTTTTAATGTTTTTTTATCTTATTTTTTAGTTTATTTAAAATAAAAATAAATGGTATTTTGGACTTTTTACTGTTTTGACCATTGACTAACGGACTCATCTAATGGTAGGGGATGTTTGTGCAACAACATTCAAATGTTAAGGGAAGTTTGTGTGTATATGGCCAAAACTGCCATATTTATGTAATTTTATCAAACGTCGAGGGATGTTTGTGCAATTCCCCCCTTTTTTTTTTCTGTTTTAATTTTTATTTTATTTCTTTACCAAAAATAGATGAAAAATTAATATCAATTTTAAATACTTGATGAGTCAACCGAAAAAATAGTTGTGCAACAGACCGTCTGAAAGTAGACGGTCAGGTTGATAATATCTAATATTTTTTTTACCACGTCACCTTGAGGTTGAATATGCACGGCTACATTGGAGAAAGATTTATTAACAGAATGTCTATTAATCCTACGTGACATCTTTTTTTTTTTTTTTTACAAGTCACGCTTACATCGGAAATGTTCTTATTCCATAAATTGCTTCTCAATAGTCCATACAAAGTTGTCATTATTTATGTAGTAATTTTACTGTAAACAGTTGTTCCAGAAACTCTCAAAAACACTCTAGATTTATTTATCTACAATTTAACCGAATAATATTCGGTATAAAATCCAAATATAATCTATTCAACCAATCAAATATTAGAAAACTAAACATAGACAAAATTGGTGTAAAATTATAAAGAATAAATTGACAATGTCAAAACACAATAAGAAAAGAAGAGAAAATAGCCATTTGAAGAGGACCTCACGTCCTTGAATAGTCTATTTAGTCCAACACAACCGAAAGGTGAGAAATTTCCACAACAAAGATAGACAAAATAAATCACATCTGTGTTTTGTTTAACAGTTTAAGACAAATGAAACGGTCAAATATGATAAACATAGACATCTTTGTTCATTGCAGAGTCAAAACCCATCTCGAATTAAGTGTCATGACAAATAGACAACACCACCAAACACCACCACCACCTTATCCACTAATCCACCTTCCAATTTCCTTTTTTTACTACAAAGTTTACCCTTCAAATTTCAAACATACCAAGCTTTTTTTTTTTTTCAAGGCGGTGACATACTTTTGACCCACCATACCCATCAGTCATAACCAAAGCTATAGATTCTTGAATATACAATATATATTTTACTTCAAATGAATAATTTTATTAATATTAATTAAAAATTATTACTCAAATTTACTGTAGCTACTAAAAGTTATAATAGCTATTCGGATCTGGATTTAAATAGTGAAAAACAAAACCGAATTCAATGTTATAGAGTTGTTTTCGTCTGCAAACGGGCTCTCAAAATGTCCTACAATAGTTAAATAATGTTACCATTTCTACCCTTTAAATCAGTCCAATTTTAATTAAAAATGTTACGATCCGACTAAAGAATTATTAAATATATAATCTAAGAAGGACCCCACTGTTTATTTTAATCTAATTAGGATTTAGAAGGAAGAAAATCTAAATGGCGAAAATAAGCATAATTAGTGCGTCTCCAGTCATTTGCTGACGGTGGAGGGTGAACTGCTGGTGGTGGTGGTAGGGGGTCCACGACTCCACGCGTATCGACAAGCGCGGGAGACTTAAAAATAAAAATAAATATATATATAAAAAAATAAAAATAAAAACAGATTATGTTTATGTCCCCATTTTGACCGTTGATCACGGACCAATAGTAGACAAACAATCTGGACCCTCTGATCATAAAAAATAAAATAAAAAGTTACACAACCGTCGGTGATTGGTGAATAGTGATTGATGTAAAAATAAAAAAAATAAAAAAACTAAAAAGGGTTAATTAATGGTTGTTTTGGTGAAAGTATGTTACCGTGGGTTTTATTAAGGATTCAAATCGTCCATAAAAAAAAAAATTTAAAAAAAAAAATGCTTATTAACACTCAAAATACTGATCCACCAATTGAAGTATAGTATGTGATCTATATTTTTTTTACTTTTTACATTTATCTCCTTTTATTCTTCGTAAATTGGGCCACATGTTATACTTCTATTGGTGGGTCAGTATTTTAGATACCGACAGGTTAACACCTAAGCATTATCTGTCAAAAAATAGTATCTCAATTTATATTCAATCATTCAAATTCAGCTATATCAACCAATATCATATACATTTAATTATTAATACATTACTAAGTTTAATTGATTAGACACAAATTGAGATATCATTTTTCGACAGATAATTTAAATCATTTTATTAAAGAAAAATAAATTAATTAATATCTCTATAATCTATATATGTATAATATCATATATAAATGAAAACAGACATACTCTGCAAAACTGCTGTGTTCTTGCCTCCTTCTCTGGTCTGAATCTCTGGTTCTTGTTTTGGATTCTTTTTGGTTTTTGGTTTTTTGTTTTTGAGTGCCTGGTTGGTTGTTTTAATCTTTTGATGTGTTTGTGTTGTGTATTCGATATAGTCTTTCACAAATTATAGCTATAGTCTATAGATAGCTAGCTTTGCTTTGGCGTGCTCTGATAAAAAGAGAGAAAGCAGAGAGAAAGTGGACGACGATTGAAATTGACAAAAAGGGTGTTCAAATTTTCTTTCTCTTCTTTTCTTGTGTGTCTATAATAATAATAATCATTGTTTGTTATTCAAACTCAAGTTTAAAGACTCCAGTTTCTCTGGTCAATCCTCTGCAACAACAAAATAGAATTTCGTTGAATTCATTCAATTTCGGTTTATTTGTTTATAACTGATAACAAACAGAGTTGGTTTCCAGATAACCATTTTTACCATGCAAGGAATCATCAATACTTGAAGAAGAAGAAGAAAACAAATAAACAAACAGACTGTTGTTAGAAAAACCCAGAAAGCCAGAGAGAAGAAAAATGTCAACGGAAATGCAAGAACCGAGCATCGACACCGATAAGCTGAGCTATGAAATCTTTTCGATTTTGGAGAGCAAGTTTTTGTTTGGCTATGATGATCAGAAGCTATGGATCCCCAAACAGATCTCTCCGGCGACGATAGAGCCGCCCAAACCAGAAAACCAGAACCTGAACGACCACCAGAGTCCTGAAGACGACAGCGTGTCAGCAATCAAGAACCAGAGAGGCAAAATTTGCATACTCACCATCGACGGTGGCGGCATGAGAGGGATTCTCTCAGGAAAAGCCTTGGCGTATCTTGAACACGCGCTTAAATCCAAGTCCGGCAACCCAAACGCTGGAATCGCTGATTATTTCGATGTGGCGGCGGGTTCCGGCGTCGGTGGTATCTTCACTTCCATGCTCTTCGCAACCAAAGACCAGAGCCGTCCGATCTTCAAGGCGGAGGATACATGGCGGTTTCTCGCTGAACAAGGCAAGAGATTTTACCGGTCTTCTTCCGGTTCAAATTCAAACGGTTTAATAAAAAAGATTTTCAAAACCGGTTCAACTTCCGGTTCTTCCGGTTCAACATCGACCGGCATGGAGAAATCTATGAAGGAGATGTTTACAGAGAAAGGAGGTCGGAGTCTGACTCTAAGAGACACATTGAAACCAGTTCTGATACCATGTTATGATCTCTCAAGTACGGCGCCGTTTTTGTTCTCAAGAGCCGACGCGCTCGAAACCGACAGTTTCGATTTCAGGCTATGGGAAGTCTGCCGTGCCACGTCAGCCGAACCGGGAGTTTTCGAACCGGTTCTGATGCGGTCAGTGGATAATCAAACTAGGTGCGTGGCGGTCGACGGCGGTTTGGCAATGAGTAACCCGGCGGCGGCGGCTATCACGCACGTGTTGCATAACAAGCAAGAGTTTCCGTTCGTGAGAGGCGTGGAGGACTTGTTGGTGTTGTCGTTAGGGACCGGTCAACTACTGGAGGTGAGCTATGACTATGAACAGGTCAAGAATTGGAAGGTCAAAGATTGGGCTCGACCCATGTCTCGGATTTCTGGTGATGGTTCGGCTGACTCGGTGGACCAAGCGGTGGCTATGGCTTTTGGTCAGTCTCGTAGCAGTAATTATGTTCGTATTCAGGTATGGCCCATTCTGCATTTAATTGTTTTTTACCTGTAATAATACTTCTGATTCTTAGGTTAAATTTTTTTACAATTGCAATTCTGGGTTTTTTTTTATTAAAAAATATATTATATAAATTCGGGTTCGAGGGAGTGGTTGAACCACAATCCCATGGTATAGGTGTGTCAACCTTATCTCATTGTAATTCCAAGGTGGGAGGAGCATATATCACTGTGCCAACCCCATTTTGTCGTAATTTCAAGGTTTTTCGATACTTGGAAAAGGTTTTGAACGTTATAATTACAATGCGAATCGGTTTTTTTTTTTTTTTTAATTTTTACTATGATTTTTGGTGAATTTAGAAAGACATTTGTTACTTGGTTGAACACAAGTGAGCAACAAGAGACAATGTGAGCCAGGCTGGTGGGGAGGTTTTTTATGGCGTTTTGTCTTTCTCTTAGCTTATTAGGTGTTGGGATTGCAATGTTGTGTTTGTACTTCGTAGCAACAGCAGAAGAAGCATATATGGGTTTTGGGATCTCTCTCTCAGGGCATTGAATAAGGGCCGTATGTGTGTAGATGTATGTTGGGGGGGTCTCATAGGGGTGCTATTCAACTGTGGGGACTTTTTTTTGGTGGCGTATGTTAGCAAAATATCAGACGATTGAAAAATAGAAATGAATAGTATCCAATTAGGGCGATAGGGACCTGTGTCTGTAACTCTATGTATTGTGGTGTAAGGTGTTGTGTTGCACGTGACGTGGTGTTGTGTTGGTGTCGGTTTATGGGGGCACTGTTTTTTGTGCCAGACCCAAATGGATTTTTTGGGTTGGGCATAAGATGGTCTAGTTCTTTTGTTCAAGATAGCAACCAGCGCACATTAGCATGCTCTATCCTTTGAGAAGGGTTTTTTTATCTTCTGGTCAACATGTTGTCAGTTACTGTCATAATTAAACCAAAAGTTGCTGGATTGTCTGTGAAATTTGGTTTGTTTGCCTTTCAATTCCCACTTTTGGTCAATTTTTTCTTTTGCTTTTGGCCCAAATTTTCAATGGGAACATGATGACCTCTTCAAACTCTTTCCATGATTACTTTTAAGTATTTCAATATGCATTATGTCCCAATATTAATTTAATAGGGTACTTCTCTTCTTAGAACAGATTTTTTTTTTTTTTTTTTTTTCTTATTTTCTTGTGAGATGGGAATATGGGATATTTTGCCTTGTCCCTTTTAGCAGTAAGTGGGTGGCATTGGCTTGGATGGCTTGGGTTTGGATTTGTTATGAGTAAGGCAATGCAATGAGTGGTCATGAAATGTCCTTCATGATTCATGGTTCCATAATTAGCTTTCCTTTTTATCATTTATAGGCTGCATATGGTAGGTACACTCTTTATGTGCTGTCCATGTACCAGAAATGGGAGGGTCTTCTGATTTTGCTATTCTTATGCTGCCTCAATGTCAGGCACCTAAATTTTACAAAAAGAAAAAGGTGGTTTTCCTTCAATTTGGATATGTGTTCTGGCTTCTCTGTATATGGCACACAAAAAGGAATATTGTGTTTGTTGGTATTGGCACATTTACTCTTTCTTTTATTGGTTTTGCAATTTTATTAATGAAGTTAAAAGGACTAATCTAATGGACACTCATATAGATTAGGCTTAGTAATTAACAATCTGGCTGTTATTAGACCTAATAATTGATTAAATATGATGGATTTTTGTTAGGTTTGAGTCCATTGCCACATGTTTCGGAGGTTAGAGTACATAATTTTGTGGACCAATTATGCAATAAAGTCGATTAGTTTTAATTATGAATCCAATGCTCTCGAGAGGATGGTATATGCAAGCTTTGTGCTCATTTATGTATATTTATTTTTGTATTACAGGCACATGGATCAAGTTTAGGCCGTTGTGGACCTCATGTTGATACAGACTCTAGTCCCAGCAATGTAAAGATGCTCGTAGGAATAGCAGAGGAAATGTTGAAACAGAAAAATGTTGAATCCGTTCTTTTCGGAGGTAAAAGGATTGGAGAGCAAAGCAATTTCGAGAAACTCGATTGGTTCGCCAGTGAGCTTGTGCTTGAGCATCAGAGGAGGAGTTGCCGAATAGCTCCCACTGTTGCTTTCAAGCAAGCAACTCCTAAGCCCGCCTAGACTTCGAGTAGAAATGTACAAACCCAAAGAATAGGTAAATCTTTCTCCTTTAATCTAGAATTATTATTGCTCAATTCCATGCATCTATATACCACATCTAAATTTATGATTGAATGTAGACCCCCTTTTGTTGCAAACGCGTAAGATTTTTAAGATTTAGAGTGAAAAATGATACGAGTTTTTGACATTTTTGTAAAAACACACACACACACACACCTACCTTGGTTTTCCCTATCACAATATAATGGAGTGGCCCATATATGATTATTACTCAGAAATCCGAAATCATTCAACAATGGAATGTCCTTATCTGTGTTTAAATAAATTTCACCCAACAAAAAAATGAGCACATGATTTTCATTCCTTCCTTGCCTACAAGTCAATTGAACTATGTTTCACTATCTTCCTTTTATTGATTTTCATGGAACCGAACTTTTCTTTTTGTCCTGTTTAAAAGTATATAAGTGATCACAGGAGTGTATTTTTTTTTTTTTTTTTTTTTTTTGAAGAGATCACAGGAGTGTATTTGAATTGTCTGTTTGTGTTACTGTGAACTCTCGTGGGGCTCGTCCTGTCATTTTCTTTATTGGATTGATTAAAAATAAATAAAAAAATAAAAACCCCGAATCTTATGACATCTAGTTGTTGATGTTATTAATTAACAGAATAAATAGGTGATCCTTGAAACAGTTTATGTGGGGAAGATTGCTCCCCATTGTTGTCGGTCTACCGACACTGGATCACAAAATGCTAACCCCATATTAGGAGTATTTTGGTCATTCTAGTAATAATAATAAATAAATAAAAAATAGCATCAAAAAGTTTACGAAAAGGGCGTTTTGGTCATTCAGGTTATAATCAAATCATTTAGAGTGGCTAAAAGCACATCCGTAGTCCGGAATAAAGTTTCTCCCAGTATCATATATTTATTTTGTTGGACCTTTTGAACCAAGACTTTCAGGTGTAGGGCATTCATGTAATAATGCTCACTCACATGGATTTTTCCACCTTTTTCAAATTAATTCTATATGTCCTGTGCATGTGTGTGTGTGTCCGTCCCTTAAATGTATTCATCAACAATTTGCACTAGTGTCCTACTTGTTTCTTCCTTGTCAATCAACATCATTCACTCAACTAATTCTTCAAAATATTAAGCATACATAGTTTATCTAATGCTTCATTAATTGAATTTGCACGCGTAGCGTAGCGTAACCTAGTCCATGCATTTCTTCTTTATATACTTGCTTAAGCTAGAAGAACTCTCTCTTGCATGCCATGTAATCATAAATAATTCTGAAGAATATAGTTTCCAATCATTAAATGTTATTTGGTGGGTCAAGATGTTCAAGATTATCTTATACATCAAAGGTTTCCATGTACAAAAAGATTCTCAAGTGTTTAAACAAAGATCTCTCTCTAATCTGCATTAGAGAATTGAATAGAATTTAAAATATAAAAGAAAGAAAAGCAAGTTCATCAGTTTATTATGAAAGAAGAGAAAGTGAAAACAAAGGCTCTTTTTTTTTTTTTTTTTTTTTTTTTTTTTCCAATTATATATCTTTTGTTTGTTCCTAAATGCCAATGTGTGTATGACTGATATAGTAAATTCTGTTTTTGAATTGCAGGGTTCAAAGGACATTAAAAAAAAAATTAAAAAAAAGGAAAAAAAAAAAAAAAAAAAAGGAAGAAAAAGGAAGACTCATGAAGAGAAAAGTAATATATATATATATAGCAGCAGCAGCAGCTAGCTAGCTTTTACTTTTGAAAGTGATGATAGACAGAAGAAATTGAGCTTGGGGGGGAGAATTGAGTGAAAAGGACAAGTAATGTAAAAAGTGTTGAAGATCTGAGTGGGATACTTTGCCTACCAGAAGACAGGCATGGTGGTGTCCACTACTTACCTTTTGACAATGGCAAGGAACCAAGACACAAGAAAAACAAAAGCAAAGTAAATTTTAGCTTTTCAAGGTCAAAACAACAATCACCTGGTGTGACCCTCCTTTTTTTTTTCTTTTTTTTTTTTTGATATATTTTTGGGGTGGGAAAAACTGTTTCCATATTACTTCCCATTCCCCTACCTTTTATTTATTTACTTTTTTTTTTTTTTCCTTCCCTAATTGATTTTTCATCCTTCTTTGTGGGCTGATAAAAACCCAGAAATATAGTCAAAAAGTTCTTTGTATGACCTTGTCTTCAAGGGTTTTTATTATTATTATTTTTTCTTCTTACTTCAAGTTGGAAATTAAGTTTAGTTGTGGAGGAGAAGAGATCAGAAACTGGGTATCTATCTTTTTAAAGCAACTAACATGTATCTTTTTTTAAGTGTGAGTGACTAGAAATAGAAAAACTTTTTTTTTTTTTTTTTTTTTTTTTTTAATTTGTATCTTGAACCCTTGTTGTTGTTGGATTGTGGGGGGTCCTCTATATGATTTACAAAAAGTTTTCATCATCTGTTGTAATTAAATTCTGTAATGTTATAATGAATTAAAAATGGCAGTGGGGTGGTGGTGGGTGTTGTTTGATTATGGTAGTTGTGTTTGTTGGGTTCTCCTTTTCATTCTCTCTTAATATTTTGACCTAAAAAACAAATGATTTGTGGGTGTAAAACATTTGATGGGTGGTTGGTGAATGCATGCTTAGCTAGGGTTTGGAAATTAATTAATTCTTATATATAAATATATATCATATTCATGAGCATGCTTTGTCCTTGCATGCCCATTTTAAAAGCACTTTTTTAAGTATTTGCTTAATGTTTATATATATAGCTTGAAATGGAAGTGCTTTTTTGGCTGCATGGAGCATGCACAATCTTAGAAATTGACTTAATTGCATATTAAAAAGTAGGCTACTCATGTAGATGTAGTTGGTTGCTTGATTGCCACATTAGACTCTCTCTTCTTTCTTTCTTTCTTTTTTTTCCCCCACAATTCTCTGCAAGAATTAGGGAGTTTTGAAAAATTTTAATTTTTTTCTTTTTTTCTTTTTCCAACTTAGGTTATTTAATGAGAGGTTGAAAACCATGAGTGATTGGTCATTAGTATATGAATTAGGTTAACTAAGTAGTTCAATAAGTGAGAATTAAACGTTAAAAAACGGTGCAATTTAAAGTGAAATGTGTCAAAACAATTAGACTTAAAGATTTCTATTCGTTAAAAGCATAAGTGTTGACCCCCTCCAATCTCTAAGCGTAACCAAAATTATAATCTCAATCATGAAAATGACCTAAGGGTGCATTAGGTCCCAATCAAGCATGCAATTTGCCTCAAATTCATGTCAACAACAACACACAAAAAGCTCAATTAGACAAATTAGTCCATGTTAATAGGCTTTTTTAAAAATTAAAAAAAAAATTTGACAAAGTACCAACCCAAATTCCACCATCTATCATGCCTTCACCTCCTCAATTTGACTACTAATTTTAATGAAACACTGTGCATTAATAGTAATAAAGTGGGTTTTGGGCTATTTCACATATTTTTTTTATTTTTTTAATTGCAATCATTTGTGATTGAACCCTAGCTATATATTTCTATGTCCTACTCTTTGATCCTCCTTTCCTACCAAAAATTTCCTTTATTTTTATTCCTTTCATGTCATTATAACCCTTTAACTATAAAATCAATGGTCACACTCACCCTTATCATAACCCTAGCTATATGTTTTTGTAGCCTATTATAGGCTACAAAAATAATATTATTACATGTTTTGATTAATAGCATCTAGATCCATTCTAGGACTTTCTAAGTATTTAAAATCACTTTTTAAAGAAACACCTATCAAATTTTTTATTTAAAGAAAAAAAAGAAATACTTTAAATAAATTTTTCTACAAAAGCAGTTTGTAGGAAATTTTTTATCAAGCACTTTTCTATAAAGTATTATAATTATTTTCCATAAATTTATTTATAAATAGATGGTTAGATATTGAAATTTGAATTCTAATAAAAAGTTCAAGTCGATATAATCCCATCCTTTTGTAAAATGATGAATTCTGATTTAATTGGCATTTACCATATAGGTGAAAATGATTGACCCTGGTTAATCTTAATAACCAAAACATTAGAATCTGAAATTCTGAATACTAAATTTGATAACCCTACAAATAAAGTTAATTATCATCAAAAGGGACTGAATTTATATAGTATCATTCTCATCACACGGAGAAAATATCGTTAATTAATTAAATATGTCGGTGGTTATATATTGATAATACCTCTTAACCGTTGGATTAAATAAAGAATTACGAAACCTGGTTGTATATTAGTTAAATAAAACAAATCATACATAATAAAATACGAAGGAATGTGGATCATGAACCATTATGAAATTAAGGTAAAAGAATTTGCTAATTTGTTTTTAATTATTTTTTTAATTGTTGGTTCTGGTACAAAGTCACTATTAACGATAAATAATTATTGGGTATTGTTCATTTTTGTCATTATCTTTTGGGTCTTTTTTATTATGGAATTGTAGGACACCTATCCTACATACTACACGTTTTTTTCTTTATCTTTGTTATATGATGTTAAGTTGGGTGGCCCATCCTACTAGGATGATCCTAGAAAATAGTAACACGTATCTTGTTGTTCAGAGATAGGTTAAAAAATATTTTTAAAAAATATTTCTAATGTTATTACGGAAATGCTAGCCTTTGATGAATGATGACAACACTCAACAACTTTGTAAAAGAAAACAATATAATTGAGTTAGGGATTGGTCACACACTTGGTAAATTAAATGAAAATTTGTGATTTTTTAAATAGATTAGAGTATTACATAATTGTATAAATTTGGTTTTTTTTGGGAGAAGAACTCGAACCCGCAACTTTATGGTACATGTGTGAGAGGTTTACCACCAAACCAACCTCATCTCGTCCTTTAAAATGAAGATTATTTAAAATAATAATAACAAAAAACTTGAATTTATTGAAGGTTTAAATGATAACATATATAAATGAAAATTAAGGTATATATTTCACAACCTAACTAATAAAAAATTATTCATTAATTGCTTCCTATTATAAAATGGGATTTTCATATTGATATGATGAAACTAAATATATTTTATGTTAAGATCCCTCCACTAAAATGATGCAAAATTATGCATTTCATTCCTTTTATTATTGGTCACATATAATTTCCTTAATCTACTACAAATTTATAAATTAAATACTTTTTTTAGTTCAATGCAATTTAAAAAAGTAGCTTTTAGAATACAAATATTGATTAAGTGTCCGTTTGGAAGAGCTTGTCTATTATCTAAAAGAGCTTCTTTAAAAACTCTTTTCAATTTTTTTTTTGTATCGTTTGGTTGTCACTCAGTAGAGCTTTTAGATGATTAAAAAAATTGTTTTACGTCTACTTGGAGAAGCCCAAATTTAAAGCTTTTCCAAGTAGATATTTTGAAGTTTTTTTAATAACACTAAAATCTGCAATATAACCCTATAATTTAATATTTGCTAAAGTATTTTGGTAATTTTATCATTAAGAAAGCTTCTTCTTTTTTGAATTGACAACCAAACGATCAATGACTTTTATTTAAAAGTTATGCTACATTGCTCAAATTTGATGCCCAGATCTGATGCTCAAATAATGTAGCAACAATGTAGACCATTCATTTAAATCATGCAAATCTAATACAATTTAAATGAATGGTCTACAGTGTTGCCACATCATTTGTGCACCAAATTTGGGCAATGTAACATTACTCTTTATTTAAAAGTTCTACCTCTAAAAAAATCTATTTCTAAAATATCTATCGCAAAAAGATCTACTTGAGAACCCCTTTCAAACGTACTCTAATTTACAGTATTGTTTACATGCACGAAATTTATTGTTTATTGAAAATTCAAGTTACGTCAAAAAAAAAAAAAAAAAAAGTTTATTTTTATTATTCCTTCAATGTAAGGGAATAATATAAATATTTTATAAGAAATTTTATACGAAGCTAGTGGGATAATATTATTTTCTTTTTAGACTCTAGAGAGGGTCGAGAAAGATCCTTTTTACAAATGTGAGACACACAAATTATATAATATTAATATATTATTATTTTGATCTAAAATAATAAAAATGGAAGCCTTAATTAACTTTAATAATTAAAAAAAAAAAAAAAAATCGACGGAATCTGCTTTTTGGGTTAGCTTCAATTCACACAATAATCGTATCCACTCATGTCACGGCCAATCTTTTAATGGATTAGGATATGTTTAATTAAAGTTATAGACAAGACAATTTCTTTAATACAATTTTTGTTTTTGTGATTATGACTTCTCTCCATTTGTCTATTCTCTTGCTTTCTACTTTATTTTTAAAAATCAATCAATTTTTTAAATAATATAATTGTAAGATTCCAATCATGATTAATAGTACCTAACTACCACAAAAAAAGTAGGATAACGATGATCGATTGATTGGTTTATAACAAATCGATCGATATGAGTATACTAATATAAACTCAAGGAATTTTGCATTTGATTTATACAAAATATAAAAACATTCAATTAATCGTTTCGAACAGATAAATGATTTACATATTTGTAAAACGTGTATAATGAGTTTCGATTCCTACCACAAACGTAGAATACTGGAACAAGAGATACACACCACTTGAATTATGAATTAAGAAATGATTTTTTGTTATTACAAGACTAAGGGGCTGTTTGTTTTTTTCCCATTAAGACTTATTACCTCTTATATCTTAAATTAAGATAAATCCGTTTGTTTGTTTTTTCAACTTATATCTTATTTTAAGATATATATGTCTTTTAGAAAAAGTAAAATTTTTTGACTTTTATCTTATTCAAAAAGTGATACAGTAGAGTTTTTTAATAAATTTCCAAAAATATCTTATAACAATTCATACATTTATGATTTTATCCGCACATAATAAAATACTAAAAATCAATTTTCCAAAAATTCACAATTTTGAAGAAATCCTAACACAACCTAATCAATTTTATATTTGTAATAAGTCATCTAAAATGAAAAAAACAAACATATCATAATATCTTAATTTATAAGACTTATCCATATATCTAATAAATTAAGGTCTTATAAGACTTTAGACAAAAAAACAAACAGCCCCTAAGTGTATAATAATTGTAACATATTTCGACCTAAAGACCACAATAAATTACTAGTCTTAGAAATTTCTTAATAAAAAAAAATACATTAAATTTTGTACCCCATCCAAATTTTTTTGATATGGTATACATTTAAAATTTATCTCAATTTTTACTGAAATAAGATCAAAAGAAAAGTGTTATATTATATATATATATTGGAGTATAGTTAATTTAATTACAAATATATTTTCTAATTCATTACAAATATCATATGATTCATATGGGTATTGTATCAAGAAAAATATAAAAGAGTAGGAATAAGATCAATCAAGAAAATATTTTTTTTTAAATAATAATAAAGAAGAATTGACCACTCCCACGTAAAGAAAAAAAAAAACTATATAAAAAGGAACTAAATGTATAATATAATTAGTTGGGGAATTAGTTAAGCTTAATTATATGCAACCTAGCAACATATATTAGTATTAAATAATCATAAAGTGTGTACTTATAAGATGTTAAGTGAAAATGACAACTCAAATTTATTTTAAAATTTTTTTTAAATGAGAATCATGTGGTCTTTTGCTATTGCCGTCGCTGCGAACCTTAGCTTTTAATTGCTTCCAATTTTTATATTCTTTTTCTTAAAAAATATTAATTAGCTAAATAATTAAAATAACTATCTAATTATTATTAAAAAAAAATTGAAAATATAACTATCTAATTAGTAATTAGTAATATACAAAATGTGTATATTAATTAGTCACCCTTATCCAAGTAAATTTGTGTGATTAAAATTTGTATATTAGCATGGCAGCGGTATAGATAATTTTCAATTATATATATATATATATATATTCCTGGTTGGTGCATGATTTTTTGGCCAACAGGGATGTAACTCAGCTGGTAGATGAACGGGCTTGGATAAATGATTCCTAGGTCAGCGGCTTAAATTCTATCAATGACGAAAGCTTTAAAAAAAAAATACATAGTCCCGAATTAATAGATATTGTGAAAATATATATATATTGAATTATAATGCACTCAAATTTGATTTTAAACACATTGAACATTACTCTATGCCAATCCAATTTCAACTTGATAATAAAATCAATATATCAAAAATGATTTTCAATAGAATATGTTTTTTTTTTTTTTTTTTTCCTTTCAAAGAGTTGACACTTGACAGAGTTGCTCCCATATATTGGTGGACTTGCGAACAAGGCAAGATTAGGTTAGTTGCCTTGCATTTTCAATACTTCATGATTATTCAACTAATAATAATATTAAAATATAATAATTGACAAAATCAAACTGATTTCCAGGAAATTAATTGTTTCAACTATACACTAATCACTACTACTGTTCGATTACGACACGTTACTTGTACAAATTAAATCATTCATTTTTATGGACTGATTATTTCAAAATTGTATTGCTCACTGATTAAATATCAACTCTAATATAGTTATCGGAAAGTCTTAGGAATCTCATCTCACGTCTAATTAAAACACTATCGGATTTGACTGATTTAACTTTTTTTTAACGATAATCTTTGACTAATTTTAAAAGAAGGGTTGACGAAATTTAAAAAAGTTTACAAACATATTTGACAATAATCTAGATACTGCTATAATTAAGAAGAAACCGATCATGAAGTCAAACTTCACATCAAGAATCTATTTAAACCTAAATTAGCGGGGTTATGTTATGTAGACTATAGAGTTGGAAGTCAAGCATTGGTTAGATGTATATAGGCTGTTAGTTTTTGTTTTTTGTAGTCAAAAAAGTACAAACCTAACTTATAATAAGATGCATGTTGCACCTTCTACTATGGTCCTGTCACGTGACGTTTAGATCATGCATCAGGATCGGATGCACGATAATTTCTCCGAATAATTTGTTTCTTTGAATATGAAATTACTATAAGGAGAAAATGAAAGAGGTTGTTAGTTTCTGTTCATGTTGATTAGTACTCATCAGCAACAACAGCAATGTTGTTCAGTTGTTGAAAAGGTAGTGTCATGGTAATATTATTATAGAGGCCAAGACAAAATGTTACACTGTTAAATGATACCACAAAACAGTTAAAATTTCATGTGAAAGGTTAAAAATTTATGATAAGATTCTCAATGTCTTGATCAATTAATTAGACTACTAGTCACTCCTCACTTGTCACGCATATTGATTTGCTAAAGGACTAATTGCATAAACGTCCCCTGATTTTAGATATAATTGTATGCATATGAAACATTTACTCATAATTACACAAACATCCTTTGCCGTTAGTTGACTTTTGTTAACTCTAACCGTTGACCATAATTTTAACCCACAATGACTAAAGTGACCCTAGTTACATATTTTATTATTTAAAGTAATAATTAAAAAACGAAACAGAAAAGACAAAGGAAAAAAAATACAAAAAATACAAAAAATACAAAAAATACAAAAAATCAATCTTTTTTTTTTTTTTTTTTCTCAACCCCCAAATACAATCCAAAAATAAACTTAATATTCGATTCTTATTGTCTGCTCTAAGTAACGCTACTGTTTCTTATTCTTCTAGAGCTTCCAACGCCTTTGCGGATTTGCTTGCCAAGAAGGGTTCTAGTATGGATGGTGATTTTGTTCAGTGGGGTGACACCTGACTTGTTTCGTTTTGTTTGGGTGGGGTTTTAGGTGTGTCTCTGGTTGTTTCTTTTTCCTTGTTTTGGGTTTGGGGTGCTTTGTTGTGTTCTGTTTTTTGCTGTGCTGCTGGTTTGTTTGGTGGTTCTGTTTGCCTTTGTTTGGTTTGGGGTTGTTCCTTGTGTGTTGTTTTCTCTCTGGCTTGGTTGGCCTTTAATAAATTTCAGCTATTCAAAAAAAAAAAAAACTCAATCCCACAAATCATATGCAACCTAGCAACATATATTATTATTAAATAATCATAAAGTGTGTACTTATATGGATGAGTTTCAGAAGTCTAAGAGGGCTGTCTCTTCTCTGCTGCCCTCGGTTCCGATCAGTCCTGGGTGTGAATGGTTGCCTCCTCCTCCTGGTCGCCTAAAGCTGAATACTGCAGCTGCTTTGAGTAAGTCTGGTTTGGCTGTTGGTGTTGGTACAACTATTAGGGATGATAAGGGGCTGCCAGTTGCTGCAAGATCCAACCAGCTGCCAGGTAATTTCAATGCCAAAATTGGAGAACTGATTGCTCTTCGGGAAGGATTATTGTTGGCCAAGTTTTTTGAGCTGCAAGTTGATTTGGTTGAGGTGATGTCTCTCTCTTTGGTTTCCATTTTTAACGATTCCGTTCCTTTTAAAGGGGAATCTAAGTTTGTTGTAAATGACATTAAATTGTTGTTAGCCGATGTAGGCGTTACTAAGTGTTTAGCCATTTCTAAATCTGGAAATTCCTTTGCACTTATGCTTGCGAATTCAGCTTTTTCTTCGGTTAGGGAGTTTCTTAGGATAGATTTCAGTTCTTTGTAATCTTGTGTTGTGGGTTGTTTCTTTGTAATTTGGACTTGTCTGTGTTCTTATATTACAAAAAAAAAAAAAAAAAAAAAAAAAAAAAAAATGTTAAGTGAAAATGAAAACTCAAATTTATTTAAAAAAATTTTAAAAATGAGAATCATGTGGTCTTTTGCTATTGCTGTGGTTGCAAACCTTAGCTTTTAATTGCTTCCAATTTTTATAGTCTTTTTTTTAAAAAAATTAATTAGGTAATATGAATTTTTAATTAAATAATTAAAATAACTATCTAATTATTACTAAAAAAAAATTGAAAATATAACTATCTAATTAGTAATTAGTCATATACAAAATGTGTATATTAATTAGTCACCCTTATCCAAGTAAATTTTTGTGATTAAAATTTGCACATTAGCATGTCAGAGGTATAGATAATTTTCAAGTGAAAATTGCCAAAACTGACCACATATATTATAGGAAACGAAATTTTATTTGTTTATAACCACTTTTTTGAGAAATTACGGGAAAGCCCTCATATAAAAACCCCCAAATCAACTCTCTCTCTTTTCTTTCTCTCTCCTTTGGTCTCTCTCACTCCCTGTTTGGCCTCCCGCCGGTGTGATGGAGGCTCGCCGAGCGCCAACGAAGGCGTCGCCAAGTGCCGGTGAGCCCCGAGCTCAGAGACAGCGCACGGCGCTGTTGGCTTAGTGAAGCGACAGTGCTCATGAAGCTAGCGTCGTGCGTTGTCATTGCGCTTGGGCTCGCCAACGCCTAGCGAGCCTCTATCAAGCCGGCGAGAGGCCAAACGGAGAGAGAGAGAGAGAGAGAGAGAGAGAGAGAGAGAGAGAGAGAGAGAGAGGCAAACCAGTGAGAGAGACCAGAGGAGAGAGAAAGAAAATTGGGGAAGAAGACATCAAGTTTCACATATTCCATTTTTGACATGTTTTCAAGTTTCACATATTTCATTTTAGTCATGATTTCAAGTTTTAAATTTCATTTTAGTCATGATTTCAAGTTTCAATATTTAAGTTTTTAGCCATGATTTCAAGTTTGAGGTTAAAAAAAAAAACTAATTTCAAGGGTATTCTAGTAAATTAGTAAATTATGGACATACAGTGAATTTTTTTTGAAAAAGTGGTTATTAACAATCACTACAAGAAAAAAGATGTTTTATGACACTTATTTATGATGGGTTTTTTTAATCATCAATCATGTGTGATGTTTTTTAAAAACCATCATAAGAACTTGATGGTTTTTAAAAAGTGTCAAGTCTTGATAACGCTTCCAGATAATATCATTAAATGTTGATGGTTTTTAAAAACTATCAAGAAGTGTTGACATTTAAAAACCATCAAGAACCGTTGATATTTAAAAACCGTCAAGAAGTGTTGATGTTTAAAAACCATCAAAAAGAGTTAATATCTTTTTGATATTAAAAATCCATTTCTAAATTCCATAACCAAAATAGTTTTAAAAAAAAAAATGAATAGTAAAAATGACAAAAAATAAGATTTATTATTTATATAAGCACTGAAATGAAAAAAAAAAAAAACTTAGATAGTTGGTTAAATGTCTACAATTTTTTACCTCACATAAAAACTCAAAAACCTAATACTTATCTTTTTAACTCTCATCAAACCTAGCCGCCTCCAAATGGTTCTCAAACCTAATACTTATCTTCTTTTTTTCGTCTTTACAATTATAAGTCAAAAGTTTTTCATCTCTTCGAAAGAGACATGGCTGTCCATAAGGTTCTCGGTGGTGAAAAACGTAGGTTTGTTCTTTATTTTCTTGAATTATTTTTTTCTTACTTTTTTGATTTTGATCTATGATTTTTTTTTTTTTTTTTCGTTTAAGAAATTGTTTTATTGTGTGATTGCTTATGGAGCATAGAGATACTTTGAATCAAATATCTAGATAGATCTGGTTTGTTAGTTAATCGAATTGAACATCTTGTTTTTCTTTCTTTATTAAAGTTCACTTTTTTTTAATCATGTTTAATCAAGGTTTGAGTGAAAATTGTCCTAGGTTCCAGAATTTTCTTGTCAAAACTGGTTTGAATATAAGACATTTATTGTCAATTCTCTTTAGATTTTAGAAATTGGAGACACCAAATTAATTATTTTTTTTTTCCAGGTAAAGTTCCATAATAATATTCTCTCATTATGGCAAGATTGAACCAATGACCACATTTACACATGGAAATTTTGCTACATGGACAGCAAAAGGAAAAGAAATTTGGGAACAATGTTGATGAATACAAGTTGACAGCTAATCTTATATCCAAATTCTTTGTTCTGTCTGCCTGATTACCTTATACACAAGTGGCATCCAATATACGTTGGCGTAAAATTTGTAAATATATTTCAATTTATATTGTGTAAAAATTTGTCATTACTTGTATTATATATAAATTTTAATTGTTAAAATAAAATATTTTTTATTTGTTCGTATAATCCTTTTAATAATTTGGGATTCAATTTTAATATATTATATTTATTTACTACAATATTAATGTAATAATTGCAATTAAATTAATTATAATTTTCTTTTAAAAGAATAAAATACTATTTTTTATAGTTAAATACTGTCAAAATTTTATGACGGTTATTAACCATCAATATTTATTGACATTTTTTTGATAGATATTCACCGTCATTGGTTTACGAGGGTTAAAAAGCGTCAAGAAGTAATGACATTTTTTAAACCGTCAAGAATGACTTCTTGACGCTCGGTTTTATGATGTTTTTAAATGGTCATAAAACAATGTTTATGACGGTGGTTAGCCATCATAAAACCTCTTTTTTCTAGTAATGAATTAACTTTTTAAAAGTGATTATTAACAAAAGTTTAATAATCTTTATGGTCATTTATGGTTTTCTCTCAATTTTCAATTAATTATATATATATAGTTTTTCTACTGTCAGTTCGTCTTGATATAAAATATATCAGGACGAAGAGATTATGGAGAAGTTTTGACAAGTGAGTGGACCATATATATATTAATATTGAATTAGAATGCACTCAAATTTGATTTTAAACACATTGAACATTACTCTATGCCAATCCAATTTCAACTTGATAATAAAATCAATTTATCAAAAATATTTTCAATAGAATATGTTTTTTTTCTTTTCAATATTTGACACAGTTGCTCCCATATATATTGGTGGACTTGCGAACAAGGCAAGATTAGTTGCCTTGCATTTTCAATGATATGTACTGCATGATTATTCAACTAATAATAATATTAAAATATAATAATTGACAAAATCAAACTGATTTTCAGGAAATTAATTGTTTCAACTATACATTACTACTGTTTGATTATGACACGTTACTTGTACAAATTAAATCATTCATTTTTATGGACTGATTATTTCAAAATCGTATTGCTCACCAATTAATATCAACTCTAATATAGTTATCGGAAAGTCTTAGGAATCTCATCTCACGTCTAATTAAAACACTATAGGATTTGACTGATTTAACTTTTTTAACGATAATCTTTGACTAACTTTAAAAGAAGGGTTGACGAAATTTAAAAAAGTTTACAAACATATTTGACAATAATCTAGATACTGCTATAATTAAGAAGAAACTGATCATGAAGTCAAACTTCACATCAAGAATCTGATTAAACCTAAATTAACGGGATTATGTTATGTAGACTATAGAGTTGGAAGTCAAGCATTAGTTAGATGTATAAAGGCTGTTTGTTTTTTTTTTAGTCAAAAGTACAAACCTAACTTTTAATAAGATGCATGTTGTATCTTCTACTGTGATCCCGTCACATGACGTTTAGATCTTCGAATAATTTGTTTCTTTGAATATGAAATTAGTAGAAGGAGAAAATGAAAGAGGTTGTTAGTTTCTGTTCATGTTGATTAATACTCATGAGCAACAACAGAAACGTTGTTCAGTTGTTGAAAAGGTGTTGTCAAATTTTCTTGTAATATTATAGTCTATAGAGCTTGCTTGCTTGATTTAACATATGATGATGATCAAGACAAAATGTTCACTGTTTTTTTTTTTTTTTTTTTTTTTTTTCCTTCTTTTTTTAATGTTCACTGTTAAATGATACTACAAAACAGTTAAAATTTCATGTGAGGTTAAAAATTTATGATAAGGGTGGAATCAGTGGCGAATGGGGCCCATAGGGGCCATGGCTCACGAAACCAAAAAAAAAAAAAAAACACTTGTTATACAAAATTATATTATGAACCAATAAAAAAAATAAAAATAAATAAAATAAAATAAAAACTATTATACATAAAATGTGATAGATATATATAGTAGGTGATAATACTTCCTCGCCCTTTTATTATTAACTTATAATTTTGTTTTCATAATTTTGTTGACTATAAAAATAGGAGATAAAATCAATCTATTTTAATATTTTAATTTCTTATTATTTCATATATTATTACCTAATCTAGTGTGTATTATATAAGAGTAATATTAGGCTTCCCAAAATTTTTTTACAAATTCTTTCTCAAGTGTATGTAGCACTTGAGATGTCAACATCTTGTAAATTATGAGATTATGTGGTGAATGATGTGATGTTGATACCTCACATTCTACAAACATTTAAGAAAGAATTTGGAAAAAAAAAATTGAGAAGCTTAGGTGGCGTCCTGCAGCGCGTTTTCAGCCTGTTTTCGTTTTTATTTTCCAAAAACGATTTCGAATTCGCGTCATGTAAACCGTTTTTCATTTTATTTTCGAAATACAAAAACAAAATGAAAAACAAAAGTAGTGTTAACAGTGGAAATTTTGAAATACAAAAAAAAATTGTTTTTGTTTTTGTTTTTGTTTTTGTTTTTGTTTTTCATTAAAGTGGGTCCCATGTCATTTAAAATTATTTTTTTTTCTTTTTTCTCTTCACTGTGCATCATCAGATCATCTTCTTTCTTCCTCATCTTCTCTCTTCCCATCTTCATCTTCTCTCTCCCCGATCTGGTCTTCTTCTTCAGCTCGTCGCCGCCGATGATCAGCTCCCGGTCGCCGTCGTCGATATGCTCTTCTTCACCGTCGCTGATCAGCTGGTCGCCGTCGTCTTTTTCGCCAGCTGGTCGTCGTCGTCGTCGTCGTCTTCTTCGATGGTGGCCGTTGTCTTCTTCAGCTGGTCGCCGCCGTCGTCTTCTTCAGCCGCCGCCGTCGTCTTCTTCAGCTGGTCGCCGTCGTCTTCTTCTTCCGGCCACCGACGTGCAGATCTCCTCCTCCTCCTCTTCTTCTTCTTCCTCTTCTTCTTCTTCTTCTTCTTCTTCCAGATCCGATCTGGTCTCCATTGTTTTTTTTTTTTTTTAATTATTTAATCATTTATTTATATTGTTATAATATTAAACAAAATTTAAAAATTAATATTTTATAATTTTCGAAAGTTTTCAGTTATCCTACCGGACGCGTTTTTTCCGTTTTTATTTTCAAAATACGGATTCCAGTAAATGCTACCAGACGCGTATTCGGAATTCAAAAATAAATCCAAAAACACTGTTTTTGTTTTTGTTTTTCTTTTCGAAAAACAAAAACAAAAAACAGCTTGCAGGACGGGCCCTTAGTATTACTCATTATATAATATATATATATATATTTAGATTTCACTGGAACAAACTAAATAAATATTGAACTTTTATAACGACTATCTTTATTACTTATTTTGTTAGGTTAAATATTAATTTGATTTTGATAAATTTACTTTATTAGTTTATTATTTAAATTTTCCTCAAAATTATTATAAGTTAATTTGATTTGACATGAATATTATAAAATTAAGTTGCAAGTATGTAAATAATTGTGATTTAAATATATCAATGGTGTAATGATATTTTAATTAAGCAACTGAAATTTATATCTTATAAGCTGGGAACTATTAAAATATTTTTTTTTTCAGTTATGCACGCCGTTAAGAATAGGCATAATTTTTTCAACAAAATAAAAGATATTTTCTCATACACTCTTTGATCATGTAATTGAAATGTAAATTAAGAAAATTAGATTGATTTGGTTATAAATAATTTTCTAGATATAAAATAGACATGTTACATTTTAATTAGTTAATGTCTATTTTATTTATTTGTTTGTTTCATTACTTTTAACATCAAACGGTATCACATTTTGTTGAAAAGTATCAGGTGCGGGATTCCGTATTTTTTTTTTGTATGGATTCTTACTGATATTATTTGAAGATCGCATGACCTACAATACTAGTTTTTGTCTTGGCCCCCCCAAAGCCAAAATCCTGGCTTCGCTCCTGGGTGGAATGGAGAGACGGGTTCGGGTAAGACAACACAAGTGACTTAGGCGTCGTTTGTTTTTTTGTCTGAAGACTGAATAGTCCTAAATTTTACTAAAGACTGAATAGTGACTGAAACCTGAATCTGAATGATATGTTTGTTTTTTTTTTTTTCTCACATCTGAATGTACTGTCAACATGTTTGTTTTTTAAAAATAAATTGTCTGAAAAGAAGTAATTTTACATCTATACTCATGTTAAACAATTATACATATAATATAGAATAAAAAAAACAAAAAATAATAATTATATATGAACACATATGATCATAATCTTCTTCTTCGATTACAAAAAACTTTATTTTTACTAAGAAAAGAAAAGGTTTTTTTTTTTTTTTTTTCAAAAAATAAAAGTGACAGAAAGAAAACTCATATAAAACACTTTTAAAAAATAATAATATATAAATACATCACCATAATATCATAATAAAGTATTGATATTAAACACCAATATAAGAAGTGGTTAGGGTTCTTTTTTATTTTTTAAGCTATTTAAAATAAGTAATATATTAAAATAAAGATTTCTATACGATATATAATTATGATGAAATTGGAGATATGTTATATATGGAGGAGTATCGGAAGAAAATATTTTGGATACCACTTAAAAAAAAAAAACAAACAAAACAACTTAATAATTATGATTCAGACCCATTAAGTTTTAAGTGGAAAAAACAAACAACCTCTTAGTATCTTGCAAAAACTGGTTATACTACAAGAGGTAAGATTGGTTGTACTCAGCCTCGTAATTTGGCTGCAATGTTTGTCGCCATGAGGGTTGCTGAAGAGTTTGGTTGCCGTTTAGGAGAGGAGGTTGGTTATGCCATCTGGTTTGAAGAGGACTCGATATTGTGATCAAGTACATGACTGATGGAATGCTTCTTATTGGAGGGGCGGTCTCCGCCATTGGAATTTTGTGTTATTATTATTATTGTTGTTGTTTTTAATTTTAACTTTTCAATTTTGAATAGTTTTGGATCACTTTTTATAAATTTTATTTTGATATGTCAATTTTAGAAATGTTGGGGTAGTTTCATAATTTCCCATAATTTTAATTATTAATTGCTTTGTAAAAAAAAAACAGAAATTTACTCTCGAATTAGTAAGTCAACAATTAGTCCAATAGTTAACGATTAGTCCACGAATTTCAAGGGATGTTTGGCAATTATGGAAAACGTTATCACTAGGTGCAATATTGCCTAAATGTGGGAAAAGTTTGTGCAATATTCCCAATATAATATTATATAAAAAAAATGGATTGGGTGAAACATTATTAGGTTAATATTGGACGTGTTAATAGCACTACTCTTCTTTTAAATTTTTATTGGGCTTTTGGCCTACATTTAATATTATTTTGGGTCCAAAGTTGAAAGGCCTTATCTTTACTACAAAAAGTGTTTAAATTGTTGGGCTTTCTTTGTATACAAAGAGGAGTTCTATTCTATTATTTTATTTATTTTTTTTTTCCCAATTTATAGTTGCATCATATTCGTACAAGTTAATGATTTTATTTATTCACTAGAAAACAATGTTTATAATAATAATAATAATAATAATATCAATAACAGCAATAATGGAGAAGATTCAATTCCTAATACTCTACACCACCTCACAAATTTGTTTGATGTTAAATAATATTCATTCTGCTCGAAAATATCTTCGATTTAAGTTGTCGCATTAGAGGTGGTGGTATATAAAAATAATTAAATAAATAAATAATAACCCAATTGATCATAGAGGAGTTTTGTGCAAAATTTTAAATTAATATGCTATAATTTCCCTTATTGTTTGTGCAATTTTTTTTTTAAACCATAAGATTTTGTTACGATTTTGCTTGATTAAACCATTTATATTATTTTTGATAAGAATATCTCAAAAGATAAATTATCACTAAGTTACAAACTAGCTTAACTAGTAATCCTTTTATAGTTAATATAAGATATGTGATATGTCACATACACTAGTGGGTGTAAATTTCTCTTTCCACATTAGTGATGGGTGTTCGAGTTCCACATGCGACTATCACATTTTACTCGTGCAAGTTCTCTTCGATATTATGAGAGTAAATATCTTTTGATTCCGGTTTATGTTTATGTATTATTTCATTTAATCATTTCTTTTAAAAAGCAGTATTTCAATTAGTAAACAACTAAACATTAAATCTGAAATAATTAGGGATAAGACAAGGTTGGTCTAGTAGTATATCCCTTACAAGTCACACCTACACAACGAGTTTGAGACTCTGACTCCCTTTAAAAAATATATATATATAATATTTCAAAAAATTAAAAACCTCGAATAATTAGGATTACAAAAAAAAAATAATAATAATAATAGTAATACAAAATCATTTTAGTAAAAAAATCGGTGTAAATACAAGGTTCTTCAAGGTGGCAGATCCAAAATCATTAGATCCAAAATGGCTCGTTTTGTTGTGATTTGTTGTAGTTCATGAATTTTCATATGTACTTCAATTCGATGGATCCTCATAAAATAAGACATTTCAAATTAACTTAAATTAATCATATATAATATATTAATAGGTAGGTCTACATGATTGAATTATTTGTTTTTGCAAGTCACAAACGAGGAAATTTTGTATTCTTCGATACAAAAATGCTTAAGATTCCAGATACAGAAAAATACCATCATTCAGACTTCAGACTCCTCTCACTGCACCACCTGCTGTCAATTATAAAGGTGAAATACTTCTACAGAATAATTTATTTATCTTCACATGTTCTTTGTTTACACAAGGAAAACAATAGTTGATATATATTCAATTCTTCATGAATTACAACAAGAGAGGTGTACCCAACAACCTGACAAGTAATTGGAGAAAAAAAGAAAAAGAAACACTTGGGAATTTTTAATACCAAAAAGATAGAAGAGCCTCCATTCATAGAAAAATTCTCTAATGTGAAGCAATAACAAAGATGCTTAGCTGCCTCGTCACCATTTATAGATGAATGTTATTAACCGGCTCAAGCTTTGGAAACTTCATGGCGTCTTGTAACTCTGGATTGATTGGGAACAGATGACACTGTGCATATTGTGCCATCAATTGGTCCACAAGCACCAAGGCTACCATGGCTTCAACCATTGGTACCGCTGCATCAACACAAAAACCAATTCTTAGTATCAACTCTCTTATACTATTTCAGAAATATTTAGTCGGTCATTAGTATGCTGCGGTGGGCTATACTATTGTTAAGTGCAAAAACCGTTGGGAAAAAAAAAATCATACAAAGAGCAGATAACATGATGAATAGAGGATGGATCTATCTTAACATACCTCGTGGGACAACGCAAGGATCATGGCGACCGCGGGCTATAAGTTCCGTCTCTTTCTTATCTCTAGTAACAGTTTGTTGTTTCCTCTGCACAATTATCACTCAGTCATATTTTTCAATTGAAGATTTTAGACATGAAACATAAGCAGTTGTTACGCTCATGTATGTAACGAAAGTAGGAATGCAACTCCAACTCTCTTTAAAAAAATAAAAAATCAATTGACCAACGAAGTAGTAGAAGCCATTGGGTAAATTACATAGCAAAAAGGTAGCAAGGAGCATGACCAACAGTTTTGTTAATTCCACCAACCAAATCTACAATATTAATTAACATACAACAATATCTATCAATGAAATTCCAAGATGTGACAAAGAACATGGATAAGCTGGCAAAAGAACTACTAGCCCTATTTAATTGATATTCAATATGGACAAGTTTGTTTTCAAAGTATTGCTTGGTACAAACCGTTAGCTTAGTTTTTTGACAAAGATGTATCCAAGATATGGACAAAGTTCACAACTATACTTCTACAACACTGTTCTGTTAGATCCACTTGGAAAGCTACAAGAATAAGAAACACACAGGGAACGATTCACAATGTGACAAATAGGCAAAATGCACTACTAAACCTTTTTCATAGATATTCCATATGGACAAGGTTCCCTCGAAATGTCAATTCAATTATCTATACAGCAGTAGAAACCACTGGCTTATCTTGTGACAAACAAGTATCCCAGGCATGAACAAGGTTCATAACAGACAGTTTTATTTGTCTTGCCAAGTAATCTTCAAGAATGAATAAGCATATTGAAAAAAGGATATTCTATGTAGTGCAAAGATGGTTTATTGACAAACTCAATACACCTGTACAAAACACAAGTGAATTCTTTTGTATAATGTGTGCCTATGTGTGCTTGACACACACACACACACACACACACACGCACAGAGATAGAGTTGTCAACTTACTGCAATTGTAGATGTTGGCTTGAAACCTATTCTCATGTTTATGATTTCACCATTGGATATTCCTCCCTGCAAGTCAACATAGAAATATAAGTGAAAAAATCATGCACAATAAAGGCATCTATTAATAAGAAACAACTTGGATAAACAAATACCTGAACCCCACCAGAGCGATTTGTTCTCGTTCTGATATTTCCATATTCATCAGTATAGAACTCATCATTATGTTCACTGCCAGTCATGAAAGTACCTGCCAGGAAATCCAATCACCAGTACTAAGAACAATGAAAAAATAAATTGAAAGAAATCACCATACATGTAATTGCATTTCAAGTCCTTAATTTACAAATCCTTGAAAGCACATAAATTAATAGACCACAAGTTTCTCAACCTGCAAAGCCGCTGCCAAATTCAAAACCCTTTGTTGCAGGTAATGACATAGCAGCTTTTGCCAGCTGAGCTTCAAGTTTGTCGAAAACTGGTGAACCAAGTCCCTGCAATTATGGTGTTTCAACCTTTAGTAGTATATTCATTAAAGGTAAAAAAAAAAATAAAAAAAAAACGACGAAATCAAGAACTTTCAAAAGTTTATCAAGCTTATAAAATGTCAATAATTGAGGCCGCTGGCACATGTACATACGCAAACACATATTCACACACACTGCAGTTACATGCACAGAGAGAGAGAGAGAGAGAGAGAGAGAGCATACACGAGGGGCATTCCTCACAATACATGTGACAACACCACCAACAGAATCCCCTCTCACTCGGACAGCATCGATAGCAGCGATCATCTTCTCAGCATATTCAGGATCTGGGCACCTTACAATGTTACTCTCTATCTGTTATGGTGCAAATATCAAACAATTAGATTGATGTATGCTAGAATAAAAAACAATCCAGTGAAATGGAAAAGATGTAGTCAGTTCAGAATAAGAAGAATAATACAGCCTCATAATAAATAACCTAAACATAGAAGCCTGCCATACACACATAATAGTGTAAGAATTGAATATAATTCGACTAATCACCATATATATATATATATATACAACGACAATAAAGGCCCTGATGCAGAACAAGAGCAAGGCTCTCAAATTTAGATGCTATTAAAAATATAATGATATATAAAGATGATGGAGATTGGGTTGGCAATTGAGTTGAACCAAAATTGTCTTAAGTGATATCCAATTATTCAATGGAGTTATCTTTTACAAATGAAATTTGAGTTACTTCATTTAAAGAACTACAACATACTAAAATTAACATCAGTTATACCTGATCAAGTGTCAACCTGTCATGATCAACCACATCCTCTGGAAGCACAACCTTGTGTACTTGAGAGACATAAGCAAGAATCTGAAGGCACACCAAACATTAAAGAAAAGGTTTAACAAAAAATCACAAATAATATCCAGCAGAAGCAGAAGAGATCATTCCTTAATCAGTGTGGTGTATCCAAATATATATCTAAGACCATGAAAATTCACTATCCAATGGTTTCTGGGTCTCCCCACCCAACAGCTAAGTGAAAAATGAATTAGAAACTTGCAATTAAATTACTCAAATACTGATGTATGACTGAGGCAAAATTACCACTACAATATGTTAAGTCATCAGGCTGAATAAATTTTCTCCCATTTTGGCACACAGTTCATTTGGAAGCAAAAATAAATGCAATAATCAAATAAACATATCAGCCTAAACCAGAAAAAGTCTGCATGCATCAGTGTCATTATTTCAAGAATATGCATGTGACGAACTACAAACAAACAAATACCAATGCCAAAAGGTGACAAAAAGAATAATCTCAACAACCAATTCACAAAATAAAAAACACACCTCAGTTCCAGCATATTGCTTCAGAATTTTCTTAGCAATAGCTCCAGGTGCAACTCTTCCAATGGTTTCTCTAGCTGAAGATCTACCACCACCCTTGAATCAAAAAGTGATATCAGATGATTCAGATTAAGTGGGTTCAATAAACATCATTTCCTAAATTATCATCACTTTTATCATGATTCTAAGAGACATTACCTGCACTGATCTGACACCGTACTTCATGTCATAAGTTGCATCCGCATGAGATGGCCTGTAAGCTGCTGACATTTCACTATAATCCTGGAAACAAAAAGCATATTGTTGAAGTCTTCCACACAGATTGAAACCATAACTCAAATATAATTTCACTAGAATGTTGCTCAGGCATATCTATGCTTGTCTCATAAACTTGATCAAATTATATCACCCCAAACTAAAATGCATCACTAGATCTACAGACTCCTAGTCATTTCATACAATTTAGCAGCCTTTAAATGGCTTTAATATATATATATATATATATTTACTTAAATTCATCTATAAATTAAGGGAAAAATTAGAAATCCCAAAGGAGCATAAGATATCAATAGATTTCTTTTCATATACAAATTGACAAGCTGAGAGGCAGCCATCCCTTGATATGAACCCACCATTAGAATCAATTTTTTTTTTTTTAATGATATTCTTTTTCTTTTTTTTTAAAGTATTACACTATTACATAAATTCAGGGTTTTTTGGGGGAGGGGAGAGGACTCGAACCCGCAACCTCGTGGTGCAGGTGTGAGGGGTTTAGCATTGGACCAATCTCATCTCGTCACCATTAGAATCAAATAATTATACAAAAGAATACCAATTCAATAATCCTAAAAGTGATCCTCGAAAGAAAATAACATAGTCCATCTAGTTGCTAGGTGAAATAGAAAGCAATCATTTTAAAAGCTATGCAGGAATTACAAAATTATTTGTTCCATGAGATACCCTTAAGAAGAAAAGACATAGCCAAGTATCAATTTATTCTTTGCACAAGGAAAAGAAGAAGAAAACCAATAGTGGTCTATTATCATTTAGCTTATTTGTATTCAAAGCGGTAATCATAAGCCTCTGGTGTCGAATACTCACATGTCCTCTCTGATCAGTATTAGGTACAAATACATGGATGGGTGTACCAGTGGTCATCCCTGCAATGTTAGTCATCATGCATTAGTATTTTTATAAAATTAAGGGGAGAAATATGAGCTTCTATTCATGCTAAAGAAAGCACCCCAAACATTGTGGATAATGCCACAAAAACAAAATAAACAAATCAAACCTTCAGAAACTCCTGAATAGATTTTGCACGTATCAGTCTCTTTTCTAGGGGTAGTAATTCGGCTCTGGCCTGGCCTCCTGTACACAACAACTTTGCTGTTAGACTCACATTTTTTAGCACCAACAAAGAGACACCAATACTATTACATGCACTGATGCACACTCTATAACTAACAGAGAAAAAAAAAACAACAACACTAATTTGTATCATAGTAGACAGATAAAATTCCTAAGTGCAGGTACTTGCATCAAAATAAAACGAAAACAGAAAGAAAAAAATGGCAATAGTGTTTAATATTGTGCTACTACCTTCTGTCAAGATCAAATTGCATATCAGCTTCTGAGAGAGGGATCCGCGGAGGGCATCCGTCAATTATACAACCAACTCCTCCTCCATGAGATTCTCCAAATGTAGTAACACGAAAGTAATTTCCAAACGTACTCCCAGCTGCCTTTATTTCTGTGTCACAGCATGCAAGATGTGAGACTTTAGAGCTTTTCAAACTTCTACTAATTCCATTACTCTAAACACATACATTAAAATTAACCTGGAATCAATGTTTTCTTATAATGCCTACTATACTAGCATCACAGATCCAATAAACAAGTCCATAGCATTCACAAATTCAAGGTTTTCCCATGTCAAGAAAATAATATAAACCACAGATAACAATTTTTCTACCAAGAAAAAGTCACTCTCGATTCTCATCACAACTTTCAATGATAAATTATTATGTTCCTATTAACATTGCTGGCACAAGTTTAGCATAAAGTGTCCTCTATTACACATTAAAGAACCCACCAACTTTACACATTCAAACATCAATTAAACTTTTTTATGCAACTGAAATCACAACAAAATATAATTGTCAACAGAGATGTAGAGCAAACAAACACAAAAACCATCCAATAAAGAATGAAAAGCAATGGACTCACGGAGCTTCTTCGGGGTACGAGAGCGGATCAAAATTTGAACGGTTGGAGATGACAGCTTCCGGAGATCGGAAGGCAGAAGAGAACCCAACGACCCATCAGCTCTGGAAGCTCCAAGAAATGATTTTGAAGCCACAGAAGAAGCCATTGAAGTGGAATATTAGGGAAATCGAAAGAGATAGACTTGTGTGTTTTCTATGTATTAAGTTTTGAGTTTCACGGCTCAAAACTCAATAGGGGTTGGTGGGATTTTTTTTTCCTTCTAATTTAGTGGCGATGGCGGTTGGTGTTATTGGGTCGTTGGGTTGTTGATTTTATAACAAATAGTTGTTCTCACCTACTCTCTCCATACTCCATTTTGATTCTCAAACCAAATTTTTCTCTTCTTTTTTTCGATATTTTTTTTTTTTGGTAGTCTGGGTAGGTGGTGGTGGACTCATTTTGGCCAAATTGCATAAACACCCCTGACTTTAGGTGAAATTTTCATGTATGAAAACATTTTGAAGTTGATTGGATTCTGTTTAGAGACTCGGTCAGTAGAATATGGAACTCTTGTTGATTGTATTGATAATCGTTTTCCATCCCAGTTTGAGTCGTTATTATCGATACATAGATTAAAGATTGCAATGGACATAGCTAATACACTTGCATATCTCCATTTCGGATTTCCTAGACCCGTCATTTTTAGAATAATTGAATTATTGTGCATCTTATTCGATGAACACTATATTTCCAAACTATATGATTTTTGGCTTCGTCTATCCATTAAACCCATGTTTTTGTTGCACCCGAGTACTCTACTGATCTTTCCCGTTTTGACAATGGCTATGGGTATATTTTTGCCGGATAGTGTCAAGAAATATATGGAGTAGAATGAGGTTCATAAGAAAGTAGATCGAGCAACAATTGCAGGCTCTTACAGACGTAGCTTCAAATGTTTGAAGGAAGGCCAACAATGATTGATGTGGCCAAAAAAAAATTAATGTTGGATCTTTCCTTTATGTATCTTGTTGGTATTTAATGTCTTTATTTTTTCCATAGTAGTAGATTGCAAACTTCTTAAATTGAAAACACCATATATCACATCACTTCTACAGCCCTTAGGGGCGTAGCCCAACTGGTAGATACACGAGCTTAGGGCTTGGATAATTGACTCTCAAGTCAGCGGCTCGAATCCTACTGATGACAAAAGCTTCAAAAGGAAATACTTGATCTAGATAGGTGGATAAATAGATACATCACTTCTACAACTCATTAGACAAAACTGACCATAAATCTTTCACTCGTATATATTTCCAATTTCAATTAGTTCAATACACAATTACACAGATTACAACTTGATTATCTAACAATGCCGGTGCTTAGAAATAACTGTTTATTATTTCAGAAAACGAATCAATTATTCAAATCAACAACAAATGGAGCTAAACTACATTTTTTTTTTTCCTGCAGTTCACTGCAGCCCTGTGTGTAATCTTGGGACTAAAATCAAATGATAAGGAAAAATATGAAAATACAGCAAAGAATGTAACTATTCTACTCGTTTTGTATCAAACTCCTAATCGAATTCCATCACAGCCTTTGCCGGAGCTCGTGTTTTCAAAAGCATTTCTTCATACTCATCTTCAGGATTTGATAGGGCAACAATGGCCCCTCCTGCTCCTATAGAAGCTTCACCCTCATGTATGACAACTGTTCTTATCACTATATTTAGATCAAATGTTTGATTATATGAGAAAAATCCAATGGAGCCGGAGTAGATACCTCGGGAACAACTTTCTATAGAATCAAGAAGTTCCATTGATCTCAACTTCGGTGCCCCAGTCATCGAACCCCCAGGAAACGCTGCTCTGACACAATCAACTGCACTCACATTTGCCTGCTTTTTCCCCCGAATTGTACTCACCATGGTATGAACAGTTGCATACGATTCCACATCCATGAGACGGGGCACGTGTACAGATCCAGGCTCACAAACACGACCAAGGTCATTCCTTAGAAGATCCACTATCATCAGATTTTCAGCCTGATCCTTTTCACTGTTTGAGAAAGACGGGAGAAAGGGATCATGTTAGCTTACAAGGAGCACAAGAAGAGACATGAAAAATGCTAATGGGGAAAACACAGTGCAATGATGTTTTTGAAACTCCTGACATAGAAGCAAATTTAAATTACCTATATTGCAGCCGCAACTTGAGCTGTTCATCTTCCTCCTGCGTGGAGCCACGAGCAATGGTGCCCTTAATGGGCTTTGCTTCTAAAATATCATTTTTATCTAATTGTAGAAACCTCTCAGGAGAAGAACAACAAATGCTCAACTCTTCCTTCGAAAAATTAAGCCATGCAGCGTATGGTGCTGGATTTTTTTCTCTGAGGTGAAGGTAAAGCCCCAAAGAATCTATTTCTCTAACTCCTTTCCTTAACTGAGTCGTGAGGCACAACTCATAGCTTTCTCCATCTTTAATGTATTTCAGACAGTTCTGAACATCTTTTACATAATCCTCTCTAGATTTGTCCGAAATAAAGGCAGGCTTACATGGGGAAATTGTTGCAGCCTGTAAACTCTGCTCCTCTACCTTTTTCATCGAAGAAGCTCTTAAGCAAAGAAGCTTCTGTTCTGTATCATCCAACCACGATGTCATTGGTGTGTTTTCTTCATGAACAGACAATATATACACATCATCATTACGATGATCAATAGCAACAAGATTATCGGCAAAGAAGAAACAAGCATCAGGAGTTTTGGATTTGTGACGATTTGATGGCACACCACATTCAACTTTTAGGTTATACCTGCATTACAAGAACATCAATTTGAGATCTATCAGAATTGAAAAGTAAAACCTTTGAAAGAGAGAGAGCGAATTCATACAGATATATGGAGATTTTCATTTAATTAGTATTTTCCAATCTCTTGGAGTAAGAAGAGTCATATTAAAGATCATGTGATGTAAAGATCCAAAAAAAAAAAAAAAACATGAAATTAATCACAGCCATGACATGTTGAGACATTAGAAAGAGAAATGTGTAATACACTTCTCCAAACTGAAAACTGCACTTAGAACATGACATCTATCTCTCTCTATACATGTTAGATCCCAGAACAGACTTGTGAAATTTTTTTTTTTTTTTTGTGCTCCAGATTATAGAGAAAGTATATCATCCCTTCTTATGTAGTGTTACCAATAGCCTTCATAATTTATCATATGAGGCAACTAAAATTTGGTATCTATGGTTAATAATTTCCTGTAGTTTTCTGCCTGTAATTCACAGTTTGTTGCCATACTGTACAAAATATGAACATGACAATAAGGTGGACTACAAAGGCTACAGAACAAGATAATTACAGTGACAGTAAACAACAGGAAATAAGCCTCTGAAAGTAATTAAATGCAAGAGCATTGTGTCAGAATTTCAAGTACTTTTAAGAGTATGATTATGGTGCTAGTTAGGAAGGCTGGATAATGATAAATGACATTAAGAAGGGAAAGCTAATAAAAACTAGTGCAGAGTTTGAACACAGATCCATATATGATGTTTCAATAAGATCCATCTCCTATCATATATTTATTCAACATTCTACAACAACACAAAGCCTCTGAAAGTAATTAAATGCAATGAGGAATTATGAGAAAAGGATAAAAAAAAATGATTGATGAATTCCTCATCCGAAGAAATAAACCACGTACCCAATGTAACCAATATATCCACCATAGAAATCAAATGGTAATCCTTTGTAATCTTTTTTGTCATAACCAAAAGACAGAAGGTCCTGTTACACAGATAAAGCAAGGACTATTTATTGAATTGATCCTTCTATATATATTAATGAATTTGGAAACATAATTTCAGTATGAACATATTTCGCATCTCTGTTCTTAAAACTTCTTTCGGTAACACATAAAACAAAAAAATAAAAAATGAGAACAGTATGTTTAGAACTTTAACCTATTAGCTTAGTAGGCTTTGATTATTTACAATTACTCTGGGTTCAATTGAGATTCCCTCAGTATGCCTAGCATTTTGATCAAATTCCTTTATAATCCATTGGTAAAAAAAAAAAAATAATAAAAAAAAGATCATGAGAAGTGACAAGTAAGTCTATAATTTTTAAAAATTTGCATTCTAAAACACAAATCATCAGGGTACTGATGAAAAATTACAGTACAACTAATAGTAACTCAAATATTCTTATTTCTAGTTGAAGATATATTGTTTGAGATGCTTATAAGATATATATATATATATATAAAGCATAGAAGTTAGAACTACCAGAGCAAACCTTTACTGAATACCTTATTTAGAAAATCAAAAAACCCTTCTTCCAAAAAGGAGCTTTTGGTAGAGCCTCGAGCATCTTCAATCAATAGATGACCTCCAAACTTATCTGTATCTCTGGAACAAAAAAAAGCAACAATCTCAATATATGTATGGGAACCTAGAGACTGTTCTCCAACTTAACACTCAATGGACAAATAAGTCTACTCATTAACAATCATTCAGATGAAAAAAAATAAAGATAATCACATCATTGAAGACCTATATATTAAATTTTAAACACGAACAGTGAAAGAAAATTTGATTTGTCATTAAATTTTAGCAAGGTTGATTTTTATTCAAACCTTTGATCAGACAATCTGAAAGTGAGCTGCTTCCAAAGAGATCCACCTTTACCACCCATGAATGAGAAGCGTGCTCTCCCCTGATCATTGGAAAGCAAAATTACGGAACTAAGAAAAAAAGAACTAAAATATAATGCTTAACATAGTTACTTAAAAATCGGTTCAAACAATATTAAAGGTTTTGACACCAAAAGTAATCTTTCAAAAGAAGAATTCTTATATTTTAATCAAAATTTTATTCATTTGAATGTTAGACCATAAGATATTTTCACAACCACATGATGTTGCTTTACAAATATGTGTTTATAAGTTATAACCTCACACTCTTGTCATATATTCCTTTTTGAAGATTGGTACAACTCTTAACTGATTAAAGTTTTAATAAAAAGATATTCAATAATCAGAATCCTTGATGAATGCAGCATCTAACAGAAAAGAACAAGATACTAACTATCGAACTGTGTAATTAGTGAGAGATATTGTTGAGCTATAGACAAACCTTTTCTGTCGAGGAACTGTCCAACCAAAAGGTGTTTTCAGCCTTATTGTCCCCAAATAGTTCACAGAACACATTTCTTGCCCCACCAACTTGACTTGCCAAGTGATCAAACTTCCTCCATTTCAACTTCAGAAATTTAACTCCAGTGCTTGAACGTTGATAATTTACCATATCAAACAATCTAAAACTACTCTTATCTGCATCACAGACTAATTGAATAGGTCCAGGAGCTTCTCTATGAAGTTCATTTGAGTTATTCATTGATCTCCGACTTCTAGAAACTTCACTAAACAACTGACTAGCATGAGGCACCTGCATGCATGCTAAAAAAAGATTACTGCTCAGAGGAAATCACAGGAACCAAATAGACACATTCAATTGCAAAATTAAAAAATTCATATATTATAACTACAGGCTATTCATTTTCTTAATAAGAAACTACAAGCTATTGATGATGCAGATTTAAAAACACCAAAGAGCATTCAAAATAAATAACAAAAAAGGTGAAGATCATGAATAGTACAGAAAGCATGAGAACCAGTTTTTCACTCCATGCAAACAATGTTGAACTGTCTGGATCTGCCAGAACCCCAAAAATGTAAAAAAAAATTGCAACTTTCCAGTATAAAAAAAAAACACCAACGTGCTACACAGATTTATTGAACAAGAAACATTGTCCAATGAAAATCCTTAAAAAAAAAAAGTAAAAATAAATAAAGAGAAGAATTTCCGTTTACCAGTATAATGAATATTTCTCTCCTTAACAAACGATGACCTTGATCTCAACCAGTAATCTTCTGTTATCTCTCTAAAATTTCTAAATATCTTGCTCCCATGGCAGGTTGCAACACTCTCTGGATGAAACTGAAACCAAAAAACAAGTCAAGAAAGGGGAACAGAAAAGGCAGATATGAGGTCACAACAAAAACAATGACTTGGGACACACCTGCACACCATAATGAGGCCTGGAAGAATGCATGATACCCATGAGAACTTTTCTGCTTTGACTTCCATTAGAATGAATAGAAGGCAAACAACTTTCATTTTTTGATTGTGTTGAAATAGTATCAAACTTCAAGGTGTCAAGAAAAGAAAGAGCATCAGTGGAAGAAGTCCAAGCTACAGGTAAGAGTTCCTTTGGGAGAGATTCTGCATCTATAACAAGAGAATGGTAGCGAACTACCTGTCACAAATCAAAATCAAAATGAGCTTAGATGTGATGTCCTTATTACCCTTTAAATCTTCTAAAGATGATCATACAGTAATTGTGAGAATAAATCAAACAAGCGACAATTTATGATAGAGTCTTTTGCAAACAGTGGAAAGCGGAAACCAATGGCAATGGTACTCTTTTGATGGCCAAAATTACTAACATAAGTGTATTTACAATTGCATATACAATCAAGACAAAACTCTTTCAAAAATCATGATGACAGACCAACCTTGAATCCTGAATTTTTGCCGGAAGGAATACCATGAAACAGGCTGCACCCAGAGTGCTCAATTTCACTGTGCAACACAAGAAATAACTTCATAAGGGAAATCCAATCACACACGACAACAACTTGAGAGAGTAAATAAGATTCACTGTCTCACAAGTATAGACACGTTATTAGTAATATCAATTAAAATCCACATTCATGATTTATCATTAACAACAGCATGTTTTTAATTAAGATGAGGCCAAAACAAACAATTGAAAACGTCTAATAACTCTATAATCCTACTTAATCATACCTCAAGCGCCCATGAACAGGTTCAGGGGCATGGACAATTTCTGCACCATGCACATAACCTAAAGCCTGCCACAATATCAGTTAATCATGTCAAACACAATAAAAGAGTTGTCCTTTTTTGTAGAACAATAGTGCGATGCATAATTCTTGATAGGAAAAAAAAGAAAAAAAAAACTAGAAAACTATCCTCTTTCTTTCTGCAAGCATCATTTTAATTACATGCAATATTAATGAAATCAAATCAATAAAATTGCATCGTGAGTTTGTGTGTCTATGTGTAAAATGTGAATTCTTAAGAATTTACAATAGATTATTAAATGGAAACTCAACATATGTAGACTCTCATGCATATACAGTGATGAATTAAATAGGCAATAGAGAGAAAGTAAAATAAATATAAACACACTCATTAAAAAAAATACACAAAGGAAAAGGGGAAATACCTGGTGTCCAAGGCAAACACCCAAAATAGGAATATCCCAACACTCAAGAAGCAGCCGGAGACAAATTCCTGCAATATTCAATGGTTTCTAAACTTAATAATAAGATATGTTCATATCAAGACAGAAAACAGAAAAAACCCTGTATTGTAAATGTTTTGCACCATTATCATCTGTCTAGGCAAGATCACATCCATTCTATACTGTTCAAACTATCATCTTTTTCAGCTGTGAAATTTTATTTAAAAATTTAAAAAAATTATATTTACAACAAAAAAGTATTAATCTCTCACCTATATCTGCTGGGCATGTTGGAGAACCAGGTCCAGGTGATATTACAATATTGTCAAATGCCTTCTCTTTATACAAATAATGGACAATGTCTTCCCATGTCCACTCATCATTTTTCACTACTACAGGGGGCACTGGCACAGTATCCAACAGAAAGATGTCAAAATAATTTTCATATGGTTTGTATTAGCTACTCATTCATGACATTAAGTTTCAGAATTTATCATCACAAACAGTGGACAGATGGTTCAATGAACCACCAACATCTTTCCAATTACACCTGCCACTGTTTTTCCAAACAAAGAAAGTGTACTAATCAGAACAGATACACACCTCAAAGAATATACCTATCCTTCACGACCAAGTCCACTCACTTGTCTAAATTGAGTACCCATTTGTTTCACAACTTAAAATCAGATTTTGTGAACTACTTTTAATAAACACGGAGTGTTCATTTCCATTGTCAATGGATCCGTATTCTAGCAGCTAGAAAATCATTTTTGCCTCCTGGAATAGAACATCTTATGAAACTCTACACATAGTTGTTAACACGCCCAACTAAATGACTTTCTATATCCTATACTCTCAAGAACAGAAACAAAACATCAAGATGCTACCAGCCAGGCCACACGTGACCTAATTCACTTGAACACAATGACAACATTAGCTTCCTAAAATCTAATTTTGGTAGTTGAAAGGATTTCAATTTGGAAACTTCTATAAGTATCCCAGTAGCACTACATAAGGTTAAACAAAGAGAGTTTCTAAAATATTCCAATGTCCTAAAATGTTACATATAATACTCTTAAATGGATTATTCAAATAGAATTCAACAGAGCATCCAAAAAAACAAAAATAGAAATTAAAAAAAAAAAAAAAAAAGAAAGATAATTATCTTCCCTTAGTTTTTTGTTTGTACTTTTAACTTTTCCAAAATGACATACATTCTAGTACAGACAAAAAATAAAACATGACATTTATAGTTGCACAGAGATAGTATAATTGAAGTTGATTACAACTTCATATATGTTAATAACCACACAACAGGATCCACAAGCAATCATACAGAAGACTACAACAGGTTCTATATACAATTAGAAACCAAATTAAAAAGAACATACCCCCATTAATGGTACTGAGTTCCTGGTAAATATTGTAAGTATAACTATCATAGTTATCAATCAACAAAGTCCTGACATATTCAAGCTTCTTATTAGGTTCCTCCAGGCGTTTTTTACCCATAAAAGATCCTTCCAAGTGTCCACTACGCATCAACTGGCAACATACTTGACCATGAGCCTTCTTGTTATAACAATCACCAACCTTTAAAAAAGATTTGGGCACAACCAAACTCACATCTCTGCCTCTCAAACCATCCAAGCAATGATATTTCACCTCAGAAGTTGTTGTTGAAGAACACACAGCCATATCAACTAATGTCTCTTGCTTCTCTGCCAACAAAAACAAAAACAATTCAAAACCAATATCCAATATCCAATACAGTAAATGAATTTCCAACAGAAGATTTGATGTGGGTTGCAGATCTGAAACCAACCTTAGAACATGATAGTGATTTTGGGTATGTGTAAAAGGTTGCACAACTTCTTCTTCTTCTGTAACGGCACCGTTTTTGAAGAGAGAGAGAGAGAGAGAATGAGAATGGATTTGGAGGGGTTGGTTGGAGGAGGAGACACAACAACACTTTGCAGACAATAAGGAGAAATAAAATAATGATAATGTTTTCGAGTGGCACTAAAGTGCTTTCGTTTGACAAAAAATAAATAAAATAAATCGAGAGATGTAGTCCAGGTTCGTGATTCGTATTGGTATTGGTATTGGACCGTCAAAGTGACGTAATTGTTGTCGTGTCTTGAGAGAATCTAACCTAAGCCGCCTATCATGGGGCTATCATGGGGGCTGCTACCGGTTCTTCCATCTTCCACGATCAAGTGTCAACTACTATTATATTAATCGTACATCGCAGATCCAAACTATTTCTTTTAAATTTAAAATTGTGTAAATGCACTTCCCAGATCTGGGTTCAGCTACTATACACTTGCTAAATCAATTTCTAGTCTTTAGTTTTCAATGTAAGTGTGTATACAAATTAAGAAAAATTATCTCGAAATGAGTTATGCATATTCAACTTTAAGCCGATGTAACGAAAAAATATCAGACATTTGTTAACATCACCATCTACGTTCTGACGGCCGGTTGCATAACTATTTTTTCTGTTGACTCAACAATTGTTTAAAATTGAAATTAATTTTTCATAAAATAAAAAAATAAAAAAGAAAAAAAAATTGGATGACCAAAATTTGAATTAATTATCTATCAATTCTATCTTTAATTCTTTATGCCACCTAGTAGAAAGTCTTTTGACATTTTTATCATGTAATCTTTTGACATTTTTATCATGTCATCCATTTTTAGTATGCAATTAGAGTTGCTCTTAGGTAATATACTGCCATACAAATCCAAAATTAAATGTTATTCCATAATTAATATTTACTTGATTTCGATTTAATTCAAATAAATTAAATATTAATTCATTTTGATTTCATATCTGCTCTGCCCTAACATGGAAAGAAATGCCATCGTACAATTTACATGCTTAGATATTAAATATAAGGGAAATAATCGTTTTCCCCCCTACTGTTTACCATATTGTTAAAATGAGGACAAGGTTTCTCAACTTTAGAAAACTGACCCCCCCAAAACAGACTTATTTAACAAACAACCCCCTCTGTCAAAAAATGAAAGTTGACCGTTACTGTTGGGGGGCAATTTCGTAAACTCCCCATGGGAGCAGGAATTTAATTTAGACTGAGGGTTATTAAAGTCATTTGATATTTATAATTAATAATATATATATATAAAAAAAACAAATGGGTGGAGGAGATCATGCCACATCACTCTTACAATGAAAATAATTAAACAAATTATATATTAAAATTAAAATTAAAAATTAAACAAATTTCTTCTTCATTCTTCTCCAGAGCAGTCGACCACCACCAGTCCACCACCACAAATTTCTTCTTCTTTCTTCTCCACCCACGACCAGTCAACCACCACCAGTCCACCACCACAAATTTCTCTTCTTTCTTCTCCACCCACGAGCAGTCGACCACCACCAGTCCACCACAAATTTCTCTTCTTTCTTCTCCACCCACGAGCAGTCAACTACCACCACCACAAATTTCTTCTTCTTTCTTCTCCACCCACGAGCAGTCGACCACCACCACCACAAATTTCTTCTTCTTTCTTCTCCACGAGCAGTCGACCACCATCATCTAAACCCCCACACCGTGATGAGATCGGGATCGAGAGAGAGAAATGAGATCGATCGAGGGGAGAGAGAGAGAGAGATGAGATCGAGAGAGAGGGTTTCGGGGTGGTGGTGCTGGTGGTGTGGTGGCTAGGGATTTTGAGAAATTGATTAGTTGGTGCTTGGTGATGATGTTGAAGATGAAGATGGAGTTGATGGTGTTTGAGCTGGTTTAGGTTTGATTTCGGTGATGATGATGGCAGAGGAGATGGGTTTTTGTTTTTAATTTTAATTTTAATTTGTTTGAAGAGATGGATTTGGTGGAAGTCCAGATTGGATCTCCACCGTCCATCTCATGAGATGGACGGTGGAGATCCAATCTGGACTTCCACCAAATCCATTTTTTTTTTTTTTATGTTTTTAAATTCTTTTTAAATTATTTTAATTTAGGTTCTTAAAATTAAATAAATAAATAAAATCTCCACCGTCTATCTTAAAGATGGACGGTGGATGTCTATCTTAAAGATGGACGGTGGATCTTTATTTTTCAATTATGTTAGTTTTTTTTTTCTTTTTTCTAATTTGTTAATATACACTTGATTACATTAAATACAATGGAGGGCAAAATAGTATTTTAACCAACTCTATCAGTTTTTCTGTTTAAAAAGTTAACAGAAGGGGGTGTTTAAACATTATTTTCGTTTCAGGGGGTAGACCGGCAATTTTCGGAAACCTTGTCCTCACTTTAATAATATGGTAAACAGTAGGGGGGAAAATGATTATTTCCCTAAATATAAATACATTGACTTAGATTCCATATCCGCTAATATCATAAAGAAATAATTAAATTAAATAAAATATAATTACATTGACTTGATTTCATATCGGCTCTGCCGGTCTGCCCTCATGATATTGGAAAAGAAATATCATCCTACAACCACTTTACATGATTAGATATATAAATTAAATATAAATACATTGATTTAGATTCTAGAGATGCTCTACCCTCACAGTATTGAAAGAAATATCTCCAGGAAGACTGGAATGGCGTTGCCATACCTAGGATGTGTTCTTCTTCTCATCTCCTTTCTCAGTGCTTTTGGTTTTGGGCTGTTGCCCTCCCCTGTACCAAATATATATATATATATATATCATCATATAATATATATATATATATATAGATTTTTTATTTTCGATTCGTCCTGACAATAAATATATCAGAACGAAAAATGTGGACCACAAGATTTACATATTTTGATTCAAAATGTACTTGTTAAAAGGGCACTTCTACGTACAACCGGGGTCGCGGCACTGCCACGGCCCTGTAGTGTAAAAAGGGTGTGAAAATACATGGGACCCGCATAATAAATACATGGGTCCCACATGTTTTTCCACTTTTTTACACTACGGGGCCGCGGCGGTGCCGCGACCCCGGTTGCACAAAGAGTTTCTCTTGTTAAAATTTCTCCATGATCTGTGATCCACATTCTTTTCTATTTTCAAGTCAATGTATTTATATTTAATTTATTTGAATTACATTGAAATCCAGTAAATATTAATTATGTATGGTATGGAATACCATTTAATTTTGGATTTGTATGGCAGTTCAGTATTTCAGTATTATCCAAATTTATATTTATATATATATATATTACCGTTAATTTGGAGGACGGGACCCACAAATTCTATGGTATATGTGTGACAGTCATACTATACAATAGAGTCCTCCCCCTCCCAGAAAAGGATTTGTATCCCCACCTCACCTAAATCAATGTTCTTAATTGAGGGAGCCGATATTGACACCCATAAATATGATAAGCACACCCATATTTTAATAAAAATTTTAATTACAAAAACATCTAAATAGAAAATTACCAATAAGGACAAATTAGTTTAATTAAAAATAAACAAAATACTATTTACACCAATTAATTACATACATATCTTCAACTACATCACTTTATTAAAAATAAATAAATAAATAAATAAGCGCCCTTGTATGCTTGTATTATTCTAAAATTGCATCTTTCATTTTTTTTTTTTTTTGAATATAAACTGCGGATTACAACCTAACTCGACTCTCAGCCGAAATAAGGGAATCAACACAAGGAGGAGACTCCTCCAGCCAATACATATCCTCAACACATGAGAGGCTGTATTTGGCTAAAACATGGGCTACTTGATTAGCCAATCTAAAATTGCATCTTTCATACCAAAGGGTTCTTTCTTGCTATTATTATTATTATTGTTATGAAGTACATTAGTTTGATCATCATCAATAAATAAGCTGTTGATTCGTTAGAAGGCGATACAAATGATCCCCAATTCCATTTTTTTTAGCATACTGCATATTCTTCCCTACTACGTGATGATTTCTAATTGGTTCCAAAATCCATGTCTCCCCATTTTTTTTCACATCAACTGCCATAGAATAATGGACCCAAGCAACTATATCATTTACACCATTGAAATCGAGTTTGAATGTAACTCTTCAAGAATGTCTCTTCAAACCCTGATATGCTAAGTTTTTCTAGTCAACAATATTCTGTGTCTAGGTAATGTTATCTAAAAAAAAGGAATCTAAGACGTAGAATTCGACACCATAGTTGTGAATGTGAAATTTCAGTAGTTTAATATGAATTTTACAGATCACGAAAACGTTGCACTAAAGAGAAGAAAAGAAAACCACCGGCTAATGTGCCCGCATGGTGTAAAGAGCTATCATTCAGCCTGAGAAGATGCCTATCAACTAGTTGTTAGTGGGAGGAACAATCTCAACAGCTGATAGTTCCAACAGCGCAAATGAACTCACAAAATTTAGGAAGATTCCAATAATTCGATAAGTCAAATTGTAATACCACATGAAAGTTCTTCTACAAGTAAATGGCGAGATGGCGATTGAATGTTTTTGAAAGAGAATAAAAACAACACATGGGACTTCACCATCAGTGCAAGGAAACACATCGACGTCCCAAAATGTACGCTTGTATTTCCATGGGAGAGATAATTATTTGTCCCTCTTGGGCAAGTGGCAACATCTCCATTTTAGGAAATTGGCTTGAAGTACAGATTCTTGAAATTTAAGAATTTAAGGGCCCGTTCTGCAAACCGTTTTCTGTTTTTGTTTTTTGAAAAGAAAAATGAAAATGAAAACAGTGTTTTTGGTTTTATTTTTGAATTCCGAATACGCGTCTGGTAGCATTAACTGGAATCCGTATTTTGAAAATAAAAACGGAAAAAACGCGTCCGGTAGGATAACCAAAACTATTGAAAATTGAAATATCAATTTTTACTTTTTGTTTAATATTATAATAATTATAAATAAATTGATTTAATAATTAACCAATAAATAAAATGTAATCTTGATCCTGAAGAAGAAAAAGAAGAAGAAGTCGAAGACCAGAAGAGGAAGATCGGCGACGGCCGAAGACTAGAAGAAGGTCGTCGGAGGCGAGTGGAGTGGATCGGCGGCGGCCGAAAACCAAAAGAAGAAAGGAAGAAGAAAGGAAGAAGAAAGGCGGCGGCCGTCGGAGGCGAGTGGATCGGCGACGGCTACGACCGGAGAAGGAAGGAAGAAGAAGAAAGGAAGAAGAAGAAAAAAAAAAGATGAAGATGGTGGCGGGAGCAATGGACGAAGGAAGGAAGAAGATGAGTTGAGGAAGAAGAAGATAAGGTCTGGTGGGTGAGAAAAAAGAAAAATAATAATTTGTTAATGACATGAGACCCACTTAAATGAAAAACAAAAACAAATTCATGAAAACAATTTTTATTTTTTTTTCAAAATTTCCACTTTTAACACTGGTTTTGTTTTCATTTTGTTTTTAAAATTTGAAAATAAAATGAAAAACGGTTACAGGACGCGAATTCGAAATCATTTTTGGAAAACAAAAACGAAAACAGGTTGAAAACAGCCTGCAGGACAGGCCCTAAGAATTCAAAAGATTGTGTTTTTGAATTTAGAGAGTTTAAAAATTTATCATTTGTAAAATTGAGTGTGTTAATAACTTATGAGGGTTTATAAATAAATTGTATTGAAATGAAAGCATTCATTTAAATAAGGGTACTATTGGCATTGAGATGGGTGTTTATAGTAATGTTTTAATTTTAATTTTAGACATTGATGTACTTATAAATATGGATGTACTTATCATATTTATGGGTGTCAATATCCGTACCTCTTAATTAATTCTATATTTTAATAGAGTAAATATATAAAAATTAATATAAATAATCCAGATTGTTGTTTTATTATATTATACACGTGGCAATGGATTGTGGAGGTGAGGATAATTAAGGTGAGGAGGGGATCCAGAACCCTAAATCCCGAATTTATGGACTATTTACAATATATATATAGTATGCTATTTAATCAAAATCAAAATCTCAATTTCTTTTTCAATAATGCTACATTGTCAAAATTTTGTGTCCAACATGATGTGGCATCACTATAATCCATTCATTTAAATTGCATTAGATTTTTATGATTTAAATGATTGGATTATACTGATACCACATCATTTGAGCATCAGATTTGAACACCAAAATTAGACAAAGTAGAATTATTATTATATATATATATATTTTATCACCAATATATGAAGGAGGTGTACAACCATTTATACTAAGAGATTATGTGTATCAAAATCTTAAGTTTAAGATCTTAAACAACAAGCTTTCCGATATATATATATAATTACAAATATATCGCGACATTAATTAATTTTAATTTTTAAGTCTGTCACTACTGTATATAATATAAACTTTTAAGAATGTTTTCTTTTGTTTTTCCCAATGGAAACCAAGTTCAAGGATAAGTTTTTCCTATCATTAAAATTTTGGGAAAATCGTATTTTAGTCCCTGTAATTTGCTTTAATCCGGGTTTAGTCCACGGTTTTTTGGTATTGTAACTTTCAGTCCATATTTATTCTGACAATATTAATTCCAGTCCCTACCATCCAATTCCGTTAGGGTTTTACTGATTTCTGTTAGGTCAACGAGGGTAATTTGGTAAACTGACCTACCAGCTTCTAGAGGCTTTATCTCATGAAGGGTAAATTCGTCATTTAAGAAATTAAAATATTTAAAAAAATAAAATAATTAATACATGTGGCTTATATTCGGCCACGTCGGTTCACAACAAATCAAAGAAAACAACATCAGTGGACCCTTCCAGACCACTTCGTTTTTTTAGTTTGAAGTTTGAAGAAGCTTCAACTGCAATCTTTCCTTCTTTGGCATGAAATCTTCCCATAACCCTTCTTTTCTTTCTTTTTCCTCTTCATTTTGTACTTCATTTGAACCCAAACTATCCCGTTCCTTCTTTGTTGAAGTCGGTGTGAAGGTGGTGTTGCAAAGGAGTTGTTGTTCAAGATTTTGGAAGCAAAGTGTGTCAAAGGTACGTTTTCTTTCTATACTCACGGTTGGTCTTGATTGTTGTTTGTATTTTGTTGCATGGTGTGTATTTGATGGTTGTATAACTGTCATTTGAAACTTGTTTTCTAGGGTTTCAGACAAAAAAATTTGGGGGTTTTTGATTTAAATGCATTCAAGTGTAATTTATAGGTTATTCAACCAAGTATTGGTGTCTAATTCATAAAGAAGTTGCATGGAGTCGGATTAATTGTGTTTGAAACATGTATTTCGTTACATTAGGGTTCCATTAGGGTTTTGTTATAAATATTGGGTTTTTTAAAACTTAAAAGACATTTAAATGTAATTGTATGTTGTTTGAACTCATTTAACTTGTTTGGTTGATTAATAAGATCCATGGATCGTGTTTAGTTGTTTATCATTGGTGTACTTTGTCAGATTAGGGTTTCAGTGTTTGGAAATTGGGGTTTTTTACACTAAAAGGACATTAACAAGCAAATGACAGTTATTTTAACCTATTTCACGTGTTTGGTTGATAAATAAGTTGTATGGTATTGTTTATTGTGTTATGTTCTGTATGTGCATAAGTGTATGGCCTTTTGTTGGCATGAACTTATATGAATCCTGTTATTTTGTTGGTTGTTGTTGCTTGTAATGGTTGTTACTTGTTGGTTGTTGCTTGCATGGTATACTGTTGGTTGTTGCTTGCATGGTATACTGTTGCCTGTTTTATTGTTCTTGCAGTTGTAAATGGATAACATCTTTAAAATAACTGTTTTGCATGGGACCAATGTAATTGACTTATGTGAGTGTGATGGTGATCACATAAGTTTGATTACTTTGGTCCATGCAATGACTGAGCAACTCAGTGGAAGCTCAAAAGTACCCGATGAAGAATACTCAGTATGGGTACAGTTACCATGGTGTAGTGATGTAGTTGAGGTTTCAACTGATGGGGATTTACTAGATGTATTTAGAGAGTTTGGGGTTCGTGGGTTTGACAGTATATGCTTCCGAGTAGAGCAGGTCTGTTATAAACCGTGTCCTCCTTCACATGGAAGTCCTAACCAAGCTGTAGAAGAGCCTGAGGTTATTGAATAATTAGGTTGGTGTGATGTAGAGGCTGATATGTTTGATTATGTAGTGAAGAGTGATGGGGAGGGTACAGACTCTGGTTTTGATGAGGAGGCTGCTGATAATGGCAATTCTGTAGGTTTAGATGGTGATAATGGGGATAAGGAGAATAATGACTATGGGGTAGGTGTAGATGGTGATCATGGAGATGGAGATGGTTTAGGTTTAGATGGTGATTATGGGGATGGTGTAGGTGTAGATGCTGATCATGGAGATGGTTCAGGTTTAGATGGTTATAATGGGGATGGTGTAGGTTTAGATGGTGATAATGGGGATGGTGCAGGTTTAGATGGTGATTATGGGGATATTACCAATGAATGTATGGATTTATTTAAGGGGTATGAGTCCAAGTCAGATGATGAGTTCTCTTCTGACTCAGACACTGACCATGACCAACATGTGAAGGTGGATAAGTTGTTGAGAGGTGTACCTTTCAAAAAAGAGGAGAATCAAATTAAATTTTTTGTAGGTCAAACATTTGACAACAAAGAGGTAATGAGAGACATTTTTAGAGAGTATGCAGTGCAGGAAGGTGTAGTTCTAGATAGAATTAAGAATGACAAGCAGAGACAGACCTACTAGTGCAAAGCTGTAGGCTGTCCTTGGAGAGCTCATGCTTCATGGATGATAGACAAAACCACGTTCATGTTAAAAACCTTAGTTGACCAACATGAATGTCATAGGGTCTATAACAACAAAGAGGCAAAAGTTAAGTGGATAGCCTCTAAGTTTGATTCCATAGTGAAGAGTAATCTTTCACTTAGTGTGAAAGTTTTAGCTGATTTACTGCGGGAGAAGTTCAATGTATCAGTTGATTTGAAAAGGCTTTATGGTGTAAAACATAGAGTCTTGAGCCAAATAAGGAGTGAACATGAACATAGTTTTAAGTACCTTAGGCAATATGCCTACATTTTGAACCAAACCAACCCTGGGGCAGCCATACATATGAGGGTCCAAAAGCCAGTGTCAGTGTTCCAAAGATTGTTTTTAAGTATTGAACCACAGAAGTTAGGGTTCCTAGAGGGGTGTAGACCTTTAATTGGTCTTGATGGATGTCACTTGAAAGGTCCTTGTGGAGGAATCCTCCTGTCTGTAGTGGCATTAGATGCCAACAGTGGCCTGTTCCCACTTGCTGTGTGTATATGTGAGAAGGAGACAAAGTATAGTTGGATGTGGTTTCTCAACTACTTGAAGATGTACCTGCAGTTTCCTGCTGACCAACATCTATGTTTCATGTCTGATAGACAAAAAGGCTTGATTAAGGCTTTATCAAAACATTTCCCTAGTGCTAGCAAAAGGTATATTGTCTATTACCGTTTCATGTGTGTCAACTTCAGTGTCTTTCCTAATCATTTTTCAACTTCTAATATTATTATTAATATTTTATTTTTTTTATTTGGCTTAGGTATTATGCAAGGCACATATATGCTAACTTCAGAGGAAGTTATTGTGGTGACAGCTTCAAGAAGCTGTTTTGGAAGGCTAGTAGGAGTACTAATGTGTATGACTTCAAGGCTGCATTGAATGATATTGGTCAGATTCAGCCTGGTGCCAAGGAGTGGTTAGCTAAGATAGAGCCACATCTATGGTCTAGGTTTGCATTTGACGCAGTGATTAGATGTGATCATGTTACTAACAACATGACAAGAGGCCTTCAACAGCCTATTAGGTACCCATAGATCACATACTTACCTGCAACTGCTGGAGTTTATTAGGAGAATGGTCATGAGGAAGTTTCGAGAGAGGAAGGAGGAATGTGATGCATGGAGGACAGTACTACCCCCAAGAGTACATGCAAAGATACTGAAGCATAGTAAAGCAAGTAGGCAAATGACCATAATATCAGCAGGAGACCAAGAATATGAGATTATGGGTCAGGATGGGACTTTTGCAGTGAAGTTGAGACAATATAATTGTGGATGTGGCAGTTGGCAGATTAGTGGCATTCCTTGCCCTCATGACATGGCTGCCATAAGCCACAACTGTGGGAAAGAAGCATTGAGGGATATGGTACCAAAATATGTCCACCAATCCCTCACCAAGAGTGCATACATGCAGACCTACAGGGGCATGATCCATCCAGTGCCAGACAAGAAGATGTGGCTAGAAATTGAAGCTGATGAGGTGCTTCCACCAGCAATTCAAGTCCAACTTGGTAGACCAAAGATGCAAAGGAAGAGAGAATCTGGCGAGAAGAGCAAAGGAGGAAGGACAGGGACTGTTGTCTGCACATACTGTAAGAAGCCCGGGCATAACACAAGGACGTGTAAGGAAAAAAAAGAGGCAAGAAAGGTAGCATTTCTCTATAACTTTGTGTACTTAAATATTTTGTAAATATTTTGTTTCTTAACTTGAGTGTAATATTGTTTTTTGTACTTGTCAGGCATCTGGAGGTTCATCAAATCAACCGCAAAGGAAAAAATCAAAGGTACTCCTTCCCCCTCTCAAAAACTGTCATTGTAATGTAATTTCATTTAATTTGTTATGTGATGTCAAATCTCTTGACCAGAGAACACCTGAAACTTCAAGTTCACAGCCAACATCCACAGTTCAAAGTCAAGTTCACAGCCAACATCCACCATCAACAGCTGAAGCTTCAAGTTCACAGCCAACAAGAAAGAAGAAAACCAATGTAATATACTTTTATAACTACTTAAGTTCATTGTATTGGGAAATTATGTTTTGGAAATTGTTTCATTATAACTTTGTATTTCTGTTCACAGAAACAACATCAAACACCAGGAGGAGGTTCCCATAATCCATCTCAATCTGAACCACAGTCACAGCTCACTCATTGAAGTAGGACTTTTGCAGCAGCTATCTGGTATTCGGGTTTCAAGTAGGACTTTGTACTAGCTACTTATTTATTGTTGGGACTTATTTTTTGTTTCCTAACTAGCATGTTTTCTTGCATGTTAACATGCTCAGTATTATGAATTACTTGTGTGTCAACTGGAATGATGAAATATAGGACTTATTGTACCTACTTATTTTTTGTTTACTTGCTAGCATGTTTTCTTGTTGCATGTTAACATGCTTAGTGTTAGGAATTAGTTGTTGTATGTGAACTGGACTGATGAATATATAAGTAGTAGTTTCATGATGCTAAATAGTTGAAATATGAATACTTATCATTATGGTTCTTATATTACATTTGACGTCTGCTTCTAATAGAATTTGATAACTAGGTTTACTCATATAAGTAGTAGTAGCACAACACTGCTATGAATACACCAACATAAACCAGGTTAACTCCTATCATTGCTACTTTTATAACTACTTAAGTAGAAGCATTGCCATTATTATACCAAGTAAAACTGGGTTAACTCCCACAATTAGCTTTGACCCTCCTTGGATAGACTCTAGGTGTTGAATTCTTCCATGCAAGCTTTCTAGGTACTGCACCCTTTCCCACACCATCTCCAGCCTCTGCAACCTTCCATTTAGACTTGCCATTTCCTGTTGAACCATAAAATTATCTCTACCATCATTCCTTTGTGATATACTATCACTGTATTGTCCTAGGTTGAATTCTTCATTATCGGGTTGCCAAAAATTGTAGAATTTGCATCTCCCTTTCTCACATACGAAATACAACTTGTGAGGGTTGTTTTGGGATTCAGATATCTTCACAGCAGCTTTAAGACCACATAAGCATTTTCTGTTTTTGAATTTTATAAACACTCCATTGATGTTGGTTGATGAGCTTGATGTAGCCTCCATTGTGTGTATGCCACAGTTGTGAGAATTGTGTAAGGATTGATGCAAACTTGTGAGCTTGATGTAACCAAAGTTGTTTGTGTATGGATTGATGAAGAATTTTCGATGTGTATGGATTATGAATGGATTGATGGAGGAATGTGTATGTGAGAATTGTTGATACATGATGAAATGAATATGTATGGAATTTTTCAGTGTGTATGTGAGTTATTTGTGTGCAGGTGAGTTGATATTTAAATGGGGAAAAATAGCCGTTGAAAAACGGTAGGAAAAAGGGTGCAACTGTTTTTCCATATAAGACAAAAAAGGGTAAAATGGTAATTTCAGTTAAAGTTACATATAAGACAAATTTAAGGGTAAAACGGTCATTCAACGAGTATCAG
>OX940808.1:7162240-7193596 GCA_954870605.1 Acer campestre | reverse complement strand
TGATTGTTTTAAGAGTACTCATGACAATTAAGATTTTTTGAAACAAAATATAGGAGCATTTTTCAATTTTTATGCACCGCCCCCCCCCCCCCCCCCCCCCCCCCCCCCCCCCCCCCAAAAAAAAAAAAAAAAAAAAAAAAATCTCATTCATTAAATTTGATAATATGATATAATTGAAAATAGAGAAAATAATATTTATTTTCCAGACTGGACCAGGCTTTACACTCAACTATCACTTCTGTCAGCCCAATTGGTCTTTCAGCCAGCCCAAATCAAATTAGTTATTTAGTGTCGGGCTTAAAGGGCAGTACTGATAGGTCCATACTCCTTATATTACTATAACCCAATTATTCGACCAAAAAAAAAAATCCGTGCAAAAAACTGAAATAATAAATCAATAATATATAAACGAGATGAGATTGGTTCGGTGGTAAACCCCTCACATATGCACCATAAAGTTACGGATTCGAGTTCTCCTCCTTTCCCTATGCCTTTAATAATAATATAAGAAAATGTGTAAATTATTTTCTCCCTGCCTTTAACCGAAACATCTTGATATTTTTCATATTTTAGGGGGACCAGTATAAAAATAGGGGTCTTTTTTGGACATAAGTGATTTATGAAAACGGTTTTGAGCTATTTCTTGACATTTCCGCTACAAAATATACTTGAATATCCCAATATTATTAGGATATTAACAATATTTCTGATATTTTTACCGATATTTCCACCATATTAATTTGCCTATCTTGCAAACATTGGATATAAAAACATTATTCGTCTCCAAAGTAAAAAAATAAATAAATAAATAAATCCATGGTGACATAAATGCTTATATTTTACAATATCCTAGACCATTAAAAAAAAAAAATCTAAGAGTGTGAAGAAAGTGAGAGGACGATTTACAATATCCTCTCTAACGATACAAATCTTTTTGTTAATTGTCACTTATATCCAACAATTTCGACGAGATAAGGTTGGATCGGTGGTAAACCACTCATATCTGCACCATAAGTTAGTGGGTTTCAGTTCTCCCTCTCTCTAAAAAAAAAACCCAAATTTATGTAATACTTCAATCTATATATATACATATCCCAATTTCCAAGTCAATATTTTGTAACATATATATTACCTAGCTTGTATATATGTTACGTTTGATTAATTAATTCTGGAAAATATTGAGAGGTAAACATGATTAGGGATGACCATTTTCCCCCGGGGTCCCAAATCCTTGCTCCCCCATTCCCATTTGGGGAAAAAATTTTAGGAAAAAAAATGGGAAAATAGGGAGGGATGGGGATGAAAATCATCCCCAAATTAAAATGGGTCCCATTTCCCCATTTCCCCCACAAATTCATGGAAATGGGGATGGGGATGGGGGTAAGTGCCCCCATCCCCATTTCCCAATTTCCCCCAAATATAATATATAATATATTAATATATTTTTATTTTTATTTTTTAAATATTTTTATTCTTACTGACTAGATATACATCTTTATTATGTATTTATGTATTTTATGTTATTTTGTATTTGAATTTAATAGATTGTGTATTTTTTTTATTATATAATTTTTAATGGGAAAACGGGGGACTCGAGGGAAATAGGAAAATGGGGAAAAATGGGGGGAAAATGAGGAAAACGGGAAAATGGGGATGGGGGGACCTCCCCCCAAAACTACCCCATCCCCATTTTCCCCCAAATGGGGAAATAGGGGGGGATAGGGGAGGGTTTGGAAAATGGGGATGGGGATGGGGGAACCTATATTCATCCCCATTTCTCCATTAGCCATCCCTAAACATGATCTTGTTCAAGTAGGAAAATACAATTAAAAAAAAAAAGGAAAGAAAAGAGATCTGAAAAGTTTAGTCTTCCATCGATGAATTGATATTAAAGAGCATAATACATTGTATTGACTAAACTACATTGATCATCAATTCATCATACAGTATATGAGTTTTGTTGTTTTACACTAAAAAATCAATTTTTTGAAAAACTAACATTGACCTATCCTACCATATTATTTGTTATATTATGATATAATATAACAAATGATGTGATAGTTACATGTCATCTACCATATTATTTGGAATTAAAAAAAAAAAATTAGGCTGTGCAATCATACTCTTTTTTAATCCAAGGGAAATTATTATTCTCCCCCCTGTAGTTTTCCATATTCTCCATTTTCCCCCTCTAGTTTTAAAATTCTCTAAATTCCCCCCTCCCATGCACAAATACAACCAATTTCATCTTATAAAAATAGGCATGGGAGGGGGGACATTGGAGAATTTTGAAACTAGAGGGGAGAAAATGGAGAATATGGCAAACTATAGGGGGGAGAATGATAATTACCCTTAATCCAATATTAGTTTTGATCAATTTTGAAATTAGATATATATATATTTATTTAACTATTACAATATTTCGGGATTTGGAAAAGGGCATGCATGACTCAAATCCTTAACATCTTGGATGTAGGAGTGATGAGTTTACCACCAAGCTTTAAAATTGAGTACTTAAGGCCATCTCCAACCCTGCACCAAATCAAGCAGCATCTTCATTTTGTAGCCAAAATTCTCCTCCAACCCAGCTCTATCTTCTAGGCAAATTTTGTGCAAGTGAACAGTGTCGTGCAATATTTGGCACGACACTATTCATTAGCACAACTTTTTCTTCTCTCTCTCTCTCTCTCTCTCTCTCTCTCTCTCTCTCTCTCTCTTTAATTGTAAATTAGGTTTTGATTGGTTGGAGATTAGTTTTTGTTGACAAATAATAATAATAAATGAGAATATTCTTTTTAATGTAAATTTTGGTGCAATGAGTTGGAAATGGAATAGTGGAATAGTGTAAAAGTGGAACTATTTTAGTGGAAAAGATGCACCAAAAACACTATTTAGATTGGAGATGCCTTAAGTTGTCAAGGGAATGAAAACATGTGAATTAATTATGGACATTATCATAATAGATTGAATATATATAAGTTTTATTAACGATGTAAAATTGATTTAGTGATATGTCATTTACACCCTCGAACTCAATGTCAAACTAGGAATGGCAATGGGGCGGGTTCGAGCGGGTTTGGCAAAATCCAAACCCAAACCCATGAAATTTTATGTCTACCAAACCCGCCCACGAACCCGCGAAAATAAACGGGTTCGGTTTCGGGTTCGGGTTTTACCCGCGGGTTTGGGAGACACCCAAACCCGCCCACGAACCCGTGAAACAAGCGGGTTCATGGGTAAAACCCGTGAACCCCGTGAACCCGCGAACCTACCAAATTTTAAAAAAATAATAAAAAAATTTATATATTATTTAAATATATGAAATATTATAATTTTAAAGAATAAAAACACTTAATAGATTGAAATGTTTACATTTTATGCTATATATAATTAAAAAGTTTTTATTGGAGTTTAAATTTATAATATTTTAAATAATAAAATATTATATAATTTTTATTGTTCGCGGGTATACGGGTTTGGGTATGGATTTTTTTTCAAATCCATACCCAAACCCGAACCCGTGACGGGTACAATTTTCATACCCAAACCCGCCCATGGGTACACTTTTCCCAACCCAAACCCTCTTTAAGCGGGTTGGATTCGGGTGGGTCCCACGGGTTTGGGTTTAATTGCCATCCTTATGTCAAACCCTCCTCGCCTTGAGGGTTTCCAAAATAATTTCATATTTGCAGATTCATGCACGGAGAATATTCAAAGTTTGAGGACTGTGTTGGACTTTGACTGGACTGTAGGCTTGGTTTGTCAGTTTTGAATAGACTACAAATATATTGCTCATTGATGATCAGATGAGTGTTGAATATTAGAATTCATATTATCATATATCATAGTTGGAGGCTCTAGCTTGAAGCTTGAGAGAGTTGAGCCTGACTTGTTCATCCTAAAAAATAAAAAATAAAAATTGTCGGTGATTAATTAATTAATTAACCTCAATATGCAGACTCAGTCTTGTGCTTTCCTCGCTTATATCTATTCATTCGTGTTCCCTGTTATCAGTCTAACATCATACCACCTATATGTGTTACATCTATTGCAATATTTTTTTTTTTGGTTTAAGTGTTACAACTATTACAATAGGATTATTGCCGGACCTGCCAAGATCATACAATACATATGCGGTTCGGATAACTACTCCCACAAATTGAGAGAAAACTTCCTACACATGCTTGTAAAATATACATGATGGGACTCGAACCCCTTACCAAAAATGTGGAAGGGAGGTGCACCACCATCGCTACTAAGAGGTAATGTGCTATGAAATTAGAATTTGTTTACATTAAAAATGAGGTTCTATATAGGCATGGATTAAATCAATAAATTGTCTCAACTTAATTTGACCATCTTTTATGTAGTTTAAATAAAACAAAGAAATATGCAAATGGATTGGGTGATCACTGCTCAGTGCTTACCATGATGAGTGGACTGTGTCATGCTTATGCTATTCTAATTCTGATTGGTTGTGGTCTTTGATTAATAAGTCAGAAAGTAAATATATATTAGTCAATTGATTAAAGCAAACAAATACAAATAAATAAATAAAATAAAAACACCACCAGCCGCCACCCCAACCCAATTTTAGACACATTTAATCCAATGGATGTAGAAAATTAAATCAACTGAAGATCTTACCCACTCAACTTTTGATAGGTTATATCTACTTATTTTAATCATAAAAAGTTGATGGTATAGAGTCCGGAGAGGCCCTGGTTTTAGAGAGGCCCCGGTTTTAGAGACAAAGATAAAGAAGAAAGTGAGAGATTAGGTTGCTAAGAGCTTGGTTTGCAGTTTTCAATGGTCTTGGAGGCCTGCGTTTTTGGGTCTAGTTTGTTTGGCTTTTCTATGCCTTTTTTGTTTGGGTTGGGGTTTCATGTGGCTTGGTGATCAGCTGGGCTCCCGTGTTGTTTTTGTTTGGGTGTTCGTCATGTTTCTTTGATTGGTTGCAGGGCTTTGCCTATGTTATCTTTTCTAATAAAGTCTTGCTGTAAAAAAAGAAAGAAAAAAAAGTTTAATATTTGTTTAGTTTTTGATGACTTCACACCTAGCTATTTCCTAGGAGAGAATAAAATAAAATAAAAATAATTATATATTGTATATATGATTGCTATAAATTGCCTTTCTTTCTTCTAGCAAAATTCAACAACCGTGGGCACCAAGTACTCCAGTTCTGCAGTTGAAGTTCAGAGAAATGAAGTTCTCTTTTCTTTTCTCCAAATGCTTTTCATTTCCATCAGAAATCTCTCCAGAGAACAACATAGGAGGTAATAATATATATATTAACTAAATTTCTTTTATTTATTATTTCTTTTTTGTTTCTTAATATTTCATGATCTCTTTCAACTTTTGTGATTTTAATACTCATAGCAAGTAAAATTATGAGAAAATTTTAGTATTCATAGAGTAATTTTCCCATCTCGATCTTCTTGCAAAACCAGCCTATAGGATAGAACTAATTGCACAAACATCCACTAAGTTTAGGTATAATTGCATACATATGGAACTTTTACCCATAATTGCATAAACGTCCTCTATTGTTAGTTTACTTCCATTAACTCTAACCATTGACCATAATTTTAACCCATAATGACTAGAGTGCCCCTAGTTACCTATTTTATTATTTAAATTAATAATTAAAAAAATGAAATAGAAAAGACAAAGAAAAAAAAAATCAATCATTTTTTTTTTCTCTTTCATTTTCTCAACCCCCAAACATAATCTAAAAATAAACTTAACAAATAAAAGTCAAAACTCAATCCCATAAATCAAAACCAAAACTCAAATCCTTAAAAAACAATCAAAAATCAAATCCACAAATAAAAACTCAAATCCATCAATACCACAACCAGTTAACTACATCTATTTAAAAAAAGAAAAAGAAAAATAGAACTTCAACCTAGAAAGTTAAAAATCCACCGTTGAAGTTCTTATTTTTATTTTTATTTTTTAAAATTGATATGATTAACTGGTTGTGAAATTGATGGATTTGAGTTTTTATTTGTGGATTTGATTTTTGGTTGTTGTTTAAGGATTTGAGTTTTGGTTTTGAATTGTGGGATTGAGCTTTAGTTTTTGTTTGTTAAGTTTATTTTTGGATTATGTTTGGGGTTGAGAAAAAAAAATGATTGATTTTGTTTTTTTTTTTTTTTTTGTTTTCTTTGTCTTTTCTGTTTTGTTTTTTAATTATTAATTTAAATAATAAAATAGGTAACTAGGGACACTTTAGTCATTGTGGGTTAAAATTGTGGTCAACAGTTAGAGTTAACGGAAGTCAACTAATAGCAGGGAACGTTTGTGTAATTATGGGTAAAAGTTCCTTATGCATGCAATTATGTCTAAACTTAGGGGACATTTGTGCAATTAGTCCTATAGAATATTGCAGAATTCTGTGCCCATACAATTTTGACATCAATTTCTTGTAATGCAAATATGTTTTAATTTTTAGATCATTTTCAAATTTTTACAACAGAAAAATAGATTTTATATATAAATACTTAAATAGTAACAAACAACCCCTTAAATCATCTTCAATTTAGTGAGAATTAATTAATATTTTATGTTATTAAATTCATTTGACAATTTGTGCCTTAAGTTAACATTAATTAATTGCATATAAAACAAAGCATTAGGAGGCTCAAAGCATATTGTCATTGGTGTACGTCTATTTATGTATGTATTTAATTAATTATGATTTATGAGGGTGTGAATTTGGCTAACTACTCTCTAATCAGGTGTACAAATTCTGAAAAATGTTCATGCATTCACTTACAATGAACTCAAAACTGCCACCAATGGCTTCCGTTCATCAAATAAAATTGGCGAGGGTGGTTTTGGCTCTGTTTATAAGGTCAGTTATAATATGTAGATATTGCAATTAATTCATAATTAGTTATTTTTTAAATTTCACAAATTTAGCATGCAAATTCACTACGAGTTGTGTAGATTCCAGTTCGTTTCGAATTACAAATTTGTCATTCAACTTCACATATTTAATGTCATAATTAATTCAAAGATCCATTTTGCTATATATCATGAAGTGGAAACCTAATCATTTTGCTATATATATATATATGTATGTTAATTAGTGCTTATTATTCTAATTTGTTTTGGAATATTAATTATAATAGGGAAGGCTTGAAGATGGAACAGTTGTTGCTGTGAAAGTGCTTTCAGAGAAATCAAAGCAAGGAGAGAAGGAATTCATGTCAGAGATAGCTTCCATGGCCAATATTTGTCACCAAAATCTTGTTAAGTTGCATGGTGGTTGCATCGATGGTCCTTCTAGAATTCTTGTCTATGACTACATGGAAAACAATAGTCTAATGCAAACTTTGCTAGGTATATATCTCTCGTATAATTCCTTTATTAATCGAAAATTATCGGATACAACATCCCGATTTACACGTGCGAATCAAACTCTGAGTCCAATATTGCACGGTGTAAATTGAGATTCTGTACGAAATTAACTTGTGGGAACCCTGACATGAGAGTTACTATTGTTTTTTTCTTCTTCTTCTTCTTTTTTTTTTTTTTTTTTTTTTTATGCTTTTGATTTCCTAAATATTTTATTAATTTTAATTATAGGTGAGGAGAACAATAGAGCTAAATTTAGCTGGAAATCACGGCGAGATATTTCCCTTGGAATTGCTCAAGGGTTTGTATATATTCATGAGGAGATTAAACCACATATCGTGCATCGAGATATCAAAGCTAGTAATATACTTTTGGATCAAAATTTAAATCCCAAAATCTCGGATTTTGGTCTCTCCAAACTATTTCCAGATAACATTACTCATATTAGTACATGTGTGGCCGGGACACTGTAAGTGCAGCTAAATTAATAGTAACTACATAACATTTTGAATATTGTTATAATTAATATCAAGAATGTGTATGCTTTTAATTTGATGTGTTTATGATGAAATTCAGAGGGTATCTTTCTCCGGAGTATGCAATAAGTGGACACTTAACTCGGAAGTCAGATGTCTACAGTTTTGGTGTGCTTCTTCTTGAAATAGTAAGCGGAAGATCAGCTGTAGACTTCGACCCTCAACTTGGGGAGCACTACCTTGTGGAGAAGGTATAAACACCATAACTGCAGTAGTTAGTTTCCTTTTACAAGCATGTTTCGTTTTATGAAATTAAAGATCTCTTCTTAGCCCATAATCTGGCTTCGGCGGCCATCTCTTCTAATAGAGATTGGTTATGGCAGGATATCTGCTATAGGGATCTTCTTTCTACTCTCTGTAAGTTGTTGTTTTATGTTGTTATATTCAATAAAAAATAAAAAATAAAAAATAAAACAAAATAAAAAAACGTGTTTTTAAATTAAGTAATGTTCACTAAAATATTTTTAAAAGTTATTTTGCAAAAATAATAATATTGAAAACTCAAAATTTGTACTTTTAGGGTTGATTTATATAGCTAAATTGGTGAATATATAAAATACTTTAAAGATAATATTTAGGCTAATTGGCATTGATGCCCCCTAAACACTTTTAAAATATGTACTATGCCTTATATATATAGTTTTTCGCCATTAAACCCTTTAAACTCTTATAAATTGGCAATTGCTAAAGGAATTTGCCCCCTGGTTGCACCTGGTGAGGGGACAAATTCCTTCAGCGATTGTCAATTTATGAGAGTTCAGAGGGTTTAATAGTGAAAAAAGAGTATAGGGGGGAATGTACAAATTCAGCCATAATCCATGGGTTATCAGTGTCAATTAGCCTAATATTTAAATTAGTCACTCATAAGAAGGATTTCAAGAAAATTAATTAAGAATCGAAACTCATCAAATAACAAAAAACCCACTATCTACATTGACATCCACATCTAATAAGAATTTTCAATTTTCTAATTACAAAACAGTAAAAAAATAATAATAATTAGAATCAGATGTTGATAATTTTATGGCTAATTGGCACGGATACCCCCTGAACTATACTCGAATTTGCACCTTACCCCCTGAACTTTTTTTTTCGCCATTAAACCCCCTGAACTCTTGTAATTTGGCAATCGCTGAAGGAATTTGCCCCCTCACCAGGGGGTAGATTCCTTCAGCGATTGCAAATTTACCAGAGTTCAGGGGGTTTAGTGCCGAAAAAAAAAGTTTAGGGGGCATAGTGCAACTTTTTGAAGAGTTCAGGAGGCATCTGTGCCAATTAGCCTAATTTTGACATTATTGTCAAGTTCCAACATCCAAGTGCATAGGAGTCATTTCCAACTATCGTGTCATTTCTTTTGAAGCTTATTAATAGTACTGATCAGTAGTACTAAGTACTAACAACATTATTATTATTATTATTATTTTGAAAGAAACATTATTGTTGCTTGTGAGTTGTATTTTTGTGCATCTGCAATGCAGATATTTTGACTTTGTATCTGTTTTTTCTGGGTTCAATAAAGTGAATTCTGAATTTCGTGCTCATGTCCTATATATTTGGCTTAACGCGACCAAATTCATCAATTGATCATGCATCTGAATTGTCGAAATATATATATATATATATTTTTATTGAGATAATTTTAGAAATATATATGTACTTTAAAATACTATTCCTAAAGCTATTTACTAATTATATAAATAATAAAGTATTGTTTTTACTATTTGATTGTGATCTACATATAAAATTGTATCCAGAAATTTAATATGAAAGTTGCATTTCAGGCGATTGATCTAGCCGGCCGGTTCTTGACAGACCAATTTTTATTTTATTTAATTGAAATCAATCGGGTATATTTTCCTATAATCACAAACCTAGATTGAAATTTGAAATCCTTCGCTCAATTACCAGGCATGGGAAATGTACAACTGCAACAAGCTTGTTGATCTAGTGGATCCAATGCTTAATGGGAACTTCTCAGAAGATGAAGCCATTCGATTCCTGAAGGTGAGCCTGCTATGTGTACAAGAGAAATGCAGCCTCCGACCAACGATGTCGACTACGATCAAGATGATGAGCGGAGAGATCAGCATAGACAATGTGCATATATCGCAGCCGGGGCTTATCACCGATATCATGGACGTGAAAATCTGCCAGAGACGCTCCTCAAAAAGCATCGCTAGCATGTGCAGCCCACTCTCTTACCCTTTATGACTATGAATTTCTTTTATCAATCGTAGCATCATTTGTTGGGATGGAAGTGAGATACAAATACGGTATATATCAACATTACTAATGTATAAATATTCAACACATGCATTATTTGTTCTACAAAAATAAAATAAAAAACTTTCGATTTGTGAAATATTATATCCGATGAGCTTACATGTTGTAGCAATCAAAATGAAATACTCAATATTTATTTTTATACATTTAATGTACATTACAAAAATATAGAAAATTGACGAGACGAGTTTGATCTAATAATATATAACATTACATCTTGAAGTCATGAGTTTGAATTGTATCCCGCTTGCTTGGCCTTTTGGCTCTTTAATAAAATTACCTTTTAAAAATAAAATAAAATTGTATCCTACTTCCAAAACTCCGAATTTAATATAATAGTTAAAAAAAATGATAGAAAATTCCAAATAAAGGCTTAATAGTTAATTAAACTTCCTAGTAATATATATTTGTGTGTTTGATACAAATTTCAAATACAATTTTTACTTGTTAAAAATAATTGAAACTAGACAAGATGAGGTTGGGTTGTGATTTTATGGGTTCGAGTAATTTCTATCGATCTCTCTAAAATTTCGAATTAATTGTAAAAGTTAATTAAAAATTGAGGACACATTTATTAATAAAAATAGAGAAATAAAACTTAATTCTTAATTTGTGATTAGTGTTTATTAAAATCAATCGTAAATCAAAAGATGTGGGTTTGTTTTTTGACTTAATAGCACTGGACCCCTTTGAAGTGTACATGAATTTATAAATTGCCCCCAAAATATATTTTTTTGACAGTAAACCCCTCAAAATCTCATTTTCTTTGCACCACCCTTATGGAGATACCCCTTCCTCAGGGGGCAATAAAACAAGCTGGTGCAAAGAAAATGAGAGTTCAAGGGGTTTACCGTCGAGAAAAAACATTTAGAGGGCAATTTGTAAATTTGCGTACACTTCAGGGGCTACAGTGCTATTAAGTTTTTTTTTTTTCCCAAAAATAGTTGAAAGTGTAACAGTGTTAATGAGAGGACTGTCACCACTACTATGCAAATAAAGAATATCAGTAACAAAAAAATTACATTATACCCAGTAAAGAATTATTTGGAAAATTTCTACAACAGAAAGTATTGAAGATAATTAATCCAGAAAAATAAAAATGCAATAAAAAATTTTTTGTCCCTCTCTCTACCTCCTTCACATCTGTAAGTCTAATTTGTAGATGCAGAGATAAAAAAGAATCATTGTTCCCCTAGAAAGGAGCAATGTGTCCTTTCATTATCAGTGAAATTCAGTCTATAAAAGTAATAAAACTGGTTTTTCTGTTTCTTTTCAGCCTATATAAACCATATAAAATGGTTCACTAGAACTAAAAAAAACAAAGAAAAAAGAAAAGAAAAGAAAATAAATATATATATATATAATCCATTTTATTAGCAACCCAATGAATTTTGGTAATCTATATATATTCCACCCAAGGAAATAAATATAGTCATTTTACAGGAATATTTCAATATATTCCTTATTTTGAAGGTATCAATATTAAAATAACTTAGAATACTGAAAATTCCAAAAATTTAGATCCTCAATATTTTCACCTTAACCCATATTTATTTTTCTTAATCCCATCAAACAAACAATACTCTCATTAGCAAAAATGTAAGCATAGTTATATATATATATACCCAAAAAGATTTTAACTCTCTTAATTAACATAATAAAAATTTTAATATGAATTTTAATGTATTCTAACTCAACATAAGAATTTAAATCTTAAAGAAAAATTCTTTTTTTTTTTAAAAAAAAAAAGAGAGTCTTTGAATATTAATTTTCATGTGGCCTATATTAAGGTTCAATTTCAAAACCTCAATAAATTAATGACCCTGCTTAAATAATAAAATCTTTCGGTCTCGACTCGGGTCTGTGTGCTAAATTAATAGCCTTGCTAAATACATAAGATAATATATATATTTTTTAAGTCCTTAAGATCTCAACGAATATACAAATTAATAATTGATTAAATACATAAAAAAAATATAACGCATAAAAATTCATAATACTATCAATAAACTTTTAACTTAAAAACTTCCTTTAAAAATAAAAATAAAAAAATAAAAAAATAAAAAAAATAAAACTTTAAAACTTCCATTTTCTCAATTCAAATCTTTCTTAAAATATGTATCTAAAGTCGTTTGCTTTTTCTTTGTATTGAAACCGAACTCAATCTGATCCTTAATTTTTTGCAAATCATACACCATATTTGTATTTTTTTTTTTTTTTTTTCCATTTTGTAGTAAGAAGTTATTTAATGTTACTATTGCTTGAAAGACCTCTTTTGGAGAAACGCTTGGTAAAAACATTATTGTCATCTGGATCATGATCATATAAGTGTATCCATTACCCCTTGAATAATTTCTTCATCAGTAGGTGATTTTGTAACTATATCATTATCACTAGTATAATTCAGAAGGTACATCCATCACATTTCTAAAGTGTAGACCATAAATGGCTTCACGTAATTCATTGATGCCTTCATCTTCACCAACTTATGGTTCAGAAGCCATATCAGTGGCATATCTTTATCTGAACGGATTTTACAACGTCGAAAACAATTTGCAATGATTGTTGTCTTCATATCAATGTTTGAAGCCATATTAATAAATTTCATAGCATCCACTATGTTAATTTTTTCGGGATTTATTGATCCTGCCTCGTAGCCCTCCAAGATCCTAGAGTAGAAACGATGTCGATAATGAATTTTTAGTGCTTGAATAATCCTAGCATCGCATGGTTGAATCTTTGATGTTGTATTAGGAGGCAAGAAAAATAGTTCAACATTTGTCAAACCTTTGATAACCTTTAATATGTAAGTACCTAGAGCATATCTCCAACTATGTTCTCTAAATTTTAGCTATTTAAACTAACAACTTTTCATGAGGTCACTCCAACCATCATCCCTATTACAGGCATAGCCAGTCATTAATATTTTAATATTTTTTGAATTTAGAATATAAATAAATTTATTTTGTTTTAAATTATAAGAAAGAGAATAATCAACTTAAAAATATTAAAAAAAAAAATAAGAGAGGGGAGATAGGGAGCTTGAAATGTCTCCCTACATTTGGAGAGTCTCTTTGTGGTTCTATAAAATAGGGAGTCATTTAGAGAGCCTCTCGGGTGCTCTAAAACCATCCCCACTAGCTATTTTAGCTAAGGAGTGGGTTTAGGGAGTTCTCTTAGAGATGCTCTTATTAACTTCTATGTACTTATATTTCTTAATTGAAAATATATATAATACATGTACAAGTAAAAATATAAAATCTAAAAAAAAAAAAAATTAGTAAAAACATGAAACTCCCTTTTAAATTAATAAAATATTCATCTATCGATAAATTAATAAATTATTCGTTTATCAATAAATTAATAACCTTTCTAAAATAATAATTTTCTTCCGATCCAACAATATTATTTTATAGGAGTTTTACTGTAATCATAAAATGATAGAATCATTCAATATTTTAAAAATTAACAAAAGAAAAGAAAAAGGGTTTTGTTCTTGATTCTTGAAGAGAGAGAGAACATGATCAACATGTATATATATCAGTCTGAACAAGCAATTGTCACTGTTGCTTGTTCATGTACATGTACATAATTTTGGGTACATGTACATATATGTATATAATTTTGGGTAAATAATCAGTTCCTTATAAAAAGGGAAAAAAATTTATCCCAGTTATAGAAATATATGAGAGATCTTTGATTGCCTGTACATATTCTCTTTCCCAGACCTGATCATCAAAATCATTCCAGAACAAAAAACATCATTAATTACACAGATAGAGAGAGACGTTTTTACATAAACATATATCAAAGAGTCTGAAAAATCTTTTTTACTTTTACTGGATCTAATATATATAAAAATCTACTCAACACTTTTCTGATGATCACCAAAACCATATACAACACAGTGAGGAAGGTGGTGGTGGTGGTGGACGGTGGTGTGTGGACCCCACACTAAAATGTGCCCTATATATATAATTGTTTTTCTTCTTTTCCTTTTCCCTTTTTCTTTTTCTAACAGAGAATGTTCTGTACATAGATGATGATGATGATGATGATCAAAGGCTAGCTGTTGCTTTAACAAAAACCATGATCATGATCAAGAACCCATCAATGCAACCCAAATTGATTTCAGGAGATCTTGAAGGTGGTCCCTTTGCTTTTTTTTTTTTTTTTTTCCCCTGACCCAATAAATCCCAAAACTTTTATTTATTTATATATATAAATATTTTTTTGACCTGCTTTGACCGTTTAACATATTCTCTAGTAACCAATCAAGAAGATATATAGATAAAATATAAAAGAGAAGAGAGTGGTCCTGGTCCATTGTTGCTAGCTATAGCTTTTCTCTTCTTTGTGTTGAGAGAGAGAGAGAAATGAGATTCCCTACTCCCTAGTAGCTATAATCATAGTCCCACCACTGTTCACTCTTTTACTTTCCCCAGAATCCTTTCTTTTTCTTTCTCAAATCCCTGGCCAGACGTGTGTGTTGTGTATATGTGATAGAGATATATTATTGCATACATAAATGTACAATTATATATAGAGATAAAAGATAGAGATACGTGTATGTATCTGAACAGTATAATGATGCATCATACATTCATACATAGTAGGTGCTGAGGCCTAATCCTTTAATTACATCCGGAGAAATGTTTCAATACATCTTATCGTATATGTCCAACCCATTATACCATGTCATGTGACATACATTTTTCACATGATCGAAAGTATTTCTCTAACATCTGTGTGTGCTTATGTAGATACAGATAACCCTAAGTACTAGTAATTGTAACATGAATTTAACTAACTATAACTCTAGACTTGAAACATATATATATATATATATTAAAAGAAATCGTTGTTTTCAATATTTTCTCACGGTTAACTTGACCGTAAATAAATTGTCATAGTTTTCAGTTTTCACTAGCTAGCTATAAAGTTCTCAGAGATCATCATCATCATCATCATCATCCCCTGGTAGGCTGGTACTATGAAGATTGATTAGATAATATATAGCTAGCTATTGAAAACTATGAGGACAAGTTAATGGTGAAAAAAAAAATTGGAAGAATCAAGAAACATCTTTGAATAATAAATTAAAAAAGAAAAACCCTTTTATGTATTTTAATTATAGATCGAACTGTAGACTTTGTAGTTAATAATTAAATTCATGCTAGCTAGTACTTCGTTAATTAACTTTTATGGGTTTGATCTGATCTGTATATTGAACCAACGGCCTCGAAGAAATGGGTTTTTATGTATACATCTCTCTCTCTCTCTCTCTCTATATATATATAGTCATATGAATAAAAAAATTGAGTTGTTGGGCTTGTCCAAAGCTAAACATGCATTTATTTATGTTGTTTATAATTCAATAAGTCCATGGAAAATGTTCCATTTATCTGTTTGAGTCCCATTTACACCATTTTATCATATTCAGAGAGATCAACTGATTCAAACTAGACATATAATTCAAAGGTAGAGAATTTATGTATATTTATAATTAAATTTTAAGGTTATTGTTGTTCAGATTAAAGTACAAAGAAGTTGTTGATGAAAACAAAAAAGAACAAAACTTTAATTCTTTCACTCAGTTGGCTATAGATTTCTCTCCAAAACAGAAAAAAGAAAGACCTTTTATATATACTAGATCAATTGATATTGATGATGGGGGGCTTCTTTTGGCTGATAAATCAGTGTTTCATGCTTGTGGTTATATGATTTTCTGGAAGAAGTTGTGTGATATATATATATATATGATATATGGATAGATGGGCAACAAGTAAGTTGCAACTTCTATGCAGCTGTGTGTGTGTCAGGTGCAGCTCTAGCTAATTCAGTGTAATAATTTCCTAGATTCATCGTTATAAGTGTACACACACAACGTTATCGATCATCATTTCTACTCTCTCCTGGAAAAAAAAAAAACAACACAGGAGGACACACCATATTCCATATATCATCGATCGATCGGTTTAATTGCAGAAAAAAAGAAAGGAAGAAAGAAAATTTATATATAGATAAACGGGTCTCTGAATCTCTGATGTGATGATCATTAATTAGCTATATCATGAACAAAACCCTAAAATATATAAGGGGATTCCAAGGAAGAAGAAGAAGAATGTGATGATCATCAAGATTTGTCAAGTGTACCTTGTTGGTTGTACATATGGCGAAATTACAATGCTGCCCTTGTGAAGTTGGGGTTTGGACTATGACCCAAGTGAAGGACATTTCTTATGGATAAAAGAGGGAATTAAAAAAAAAGAAAAAAAAAACCCCTGCAAAAGAAGAGAAAAATCATGGATAATAATATACATGGAATATGCATGGCTCCTCATACGCCATCCACGGAGGCCATCGACGGTCGGTGGGCTCTGCAAATGGCATACAGGGAGCCAGGCACATATATGCATGATCATCATGTTATGTACATATATATAGAATCATGTATGCATGCATATATGAGTGAATATGAATGTATGAGCTTGATGATTTGCATCAAGAAACATATATAAATGTAATCTTCTTCTATAAGATAAGAAATATAGAAGGGTTGAAGAAGAAAGAAAAAGGGAAGAGAATTGATGGAGAGAAAGAGATGGAGAATGGAGAGGTATTTATGGGAGGAGCTAGGGAGAGATCTGATGATCAATAGGTCTCCTCTAGCTATATAGCAGAGGGCTGAGCTGGGTCATAATCAATCAAATGTGTTGTGGGTTGGGTACTTGGGTTTCAATTTTCCAAACATTGAAAAAAAAAAAAACCCACCCCACCCTCAACCCCCACCAAAAAGAAAGGGTTTGAATTGGCATAAAACAAGCAAAAACCAGTGGCTAAACATATAGGGGGAAATAGGGCTAAATTTTCTTGTGAGAGAGAAACAAGGAAGATGTGGGGTTGGGAACACTTGCTCATGAGTTATTCAAAGCCTCTCCTCTCCTCTCAAGCTTTGCCACTAAATATAGACATCACCATTCACCAGTTCACCACACCACCCCATCATCATAAGAGAGAGAGAGAGAGAGAGAGAGAGAGAGAGAAAGAGAGAGAGAGTTGATGGGGGGTTGGATTAGTAACCACGCAGTTTCCTATGCCAGAGAGCCTTATGGTGGTTTGAAATCTCCTTTTCTGGGTCGTAAAGCAGACTTTGCTTTTCTTCTTCTGAACCTCATTTTGTCTCCGAGTGCTTGGAAACACATGGATTCCTCCTCCTCCTCTCTCTCTCTTTCTTTAAGTAAAGTAACAAAATTAAAATATATATATATTGAATTTATTATTATTTATTATTTACCCATCTTTTTCTTTTTCTTTTTCTTTTTTTCCTTTTATGCTATCGTATTATATTGCTAATTCATGTCCATTAGCAACTTTTTTTTTTTTTTTTTTAGGAATTGAGGGAGATTCTCACTCTTCTTCCTTTTCGGTTTACATTTTTATAATATATGTAACTTTTGCTATACCTAATTCATCACTCCCATGGTCATACTTCTGTCAAATTCATCAACCAATAAAACCTACACCTAACGGTCGTAGGTTCTTGACGTGTCACCCTCCTCAAACCCTAAATTTAATATTAATTTCATTAAATGCTTTTGTATTTAATTTAATTTATATAAGAAATCTAGGTTCAGCTCGATTTGGTTTCAAAAGAATGTAAATTATAATCATACTTTATATGTGTATATATTCTATTCATAAAGAAAAATTACATTTTATATTATTTCATATTAACTAATTAGTAATTAGCAACATAATAAAAAACATCAACTATTCAGGTTTGACATGAAAACTCAAATCTGAAGTCAAGTGATCAGTTATTTTCTTATATTAATCATCAATCAGTGATCAGTGAACCAATTAATTTCAAACTAGCTGTCATATTTTTCTACTTTTTTTTATATACGTTGAAGTCTGACATGGGATTAAGACTTCTTATTCTTTTCATATTACAGTCTCATACAATTATTAATAAGGCAGGTGAGTTGAGGTTGATCCAGTGGTAAAACTTCTCACACCTGCAATATAAGGTTGCGGGTTAGAGTCATCCCATCTTCAGAAAAAACCACCAACTGAAGCGATAGTGTGAGTACAATTTGAAATTTTACAAATATGATCTGGACATAATCTTATATTCGGAGGGTTTGCATGTGAGAACTCCTAATAGCTAGGTTGAATGAAGTTAAATTAAATTATGAAAACAATGAAGTTTGTTTTTTGTTTTTTGTAATGGACTGTATCATAAATTTCATTTTTCTTTAAATAAAAAGAAGATTTCATATAACATTTTCTTTTATCAAATTAATACATACTTTTCCATATAACTTTTGTAAAATTTAGAAGCATGAGATGGTATAAAGGGATGTCAAAAATACCCGAAACCCCTTTCCCATTTGAAACAGGTTTAAACCAAATCAAAATAAATGGATTTTGGAGGTGATTATAAAAACCCATTTCAGAAACACAAATTTGAGAATTGTTGTATCCTTAAGATCGAACATGGATTGCAAATCAAATTAATAAACACTTATTCAAATCAAGTTTACTATATAGAATTCAACCTAATTAATCTCTTCGTGTCACCAAGCGACCGTTAGATGGAAAAACTCCACCTCTCGGCTCTCCCTCGTATATATATATATATTTTTTCTATTGTTGTTATATTCTTCTTTATTTTCACATAGCAACTTTTTTAACCCCATTTAGACACGACCAGCTAACAAAATTTTCCAATAATACATCACTTTTATTCGATTGTTCTACGAATAGTCAATGTCTTGATGAGAATCTTTAGCTGTCCATATAAAGCCACCACCAGAATTTTAGGGTTTACATCAAAACAGCGGGTGTCAGCCTAGCTACTTCGTCTTGTATTTCACTTCTTTCTCTCTTCTTTTTTTCTTTTTCTTTTTATATAATATATATATATATATATTTGTTTTAACGATATATTCGATTCTTGATTTCATCTCCAGTATACGTTTCAGTTAAAATTATTACCTGACTAGAATTTTTTTTTTTTTCTTCATATTATATGTAGCTTGGCATGTGAATATGTAATGATTTCATTTTTGTTCAACGTAGGATTTTTAGTTAATTGACCATATCATTTCAACTGAGGATGTATCAAATTTCTATTGAAACTTTGAATTTGGACATCATGGTTGTTGAAAAGCACCTTCATGGTCATCTTTTGATCATTCCTTTTTCAAAATTTTATATTTTATTAAAGGGACTATTCTTGTAAATTTGAAACCATTATTTTTCTTAACGAAGATTACTGCATGCATGTGAGATCTCCACCGATTTGAAAACTTTCAGAGTTTGAAAGATCTCATAACATATGCATATAAACATAGCATGTTTTAAATGCGAGATTCTTGTACTTTCTTTATTCGGAATCGACTACATAACATTATGAAATTCTATATGTAATGTTGCTTATCAGTGATATTGTCACTTTTAGGAGATTGTGCAAATCACTCTGCAATGATACAGAGTTTACTCTATTCCCTATGAAAAACAATGTGAGAATCCTACACCTAATAATAATTAATATATATCACTTAAAATATGATCTTGTCTATTGATCACAAGTCTATAAAAATTCTTTTAAAAAATAATTATATATCACTTTAAATATGATCATGTCTATCAATCACAAGTCTATACAAATTCTTTAAAAAAAAAAAAAAAAAAAAAAAAAAAAAAAAACCTTAGATCAATGGAAGGTCTAAATTCTTCAATAAAATAAGGAAAATTGACTTGTAGTTTATTATAATAGTTAAAAGAAAATGCATATTATTATAAATACAATCAAGTCTACTAATCAGAAGTCTACAAAAAACAAAACTTAGATGAATAGAAGATCCAAATTCTTCAATAAAATAGAGAAATTAAACAAACATATTCTTGTATGAAAATGGATTAATTGAGGATGAGGTTGGACAAAAAAAAAAAAAAAAGTTAAAAGCTGATATGACTAAACTAATTATATTTTTTTATGGCCCCCACTAGAGCTCGAACTATATAATTAGAACGTATAGGAGAGATTGAAGGAATTATAATCGATAAAGTCAGTCAAAACATCAAATCTTAAATAAATCATATATGTCTGTGTGTCTTTTAAGATAGTGATATTTTGATTGTATATGGTTTCATTTTCTTTTCCTTTCCACCACGAGTTTCCAGAGTGTTGGAAGCCAATTTGTTTTTGCTTAATTAAAATCCCTTGAAATCATTTTGTATGTTTAATGTGTTTGAAACATATATGACCCACTATATGTGTAAAGATGCAGACCGTACAGTTACTTGAGAAATTTGCACTCATATAATCTCATTTTTGAACAAACTAGTTACAGATTTTGGAGTTGATTTAGATATCACAATGATGACTATTTCTGAGCAAGAAGTACATGGAGTATTGCAACAAATTCTGACTCCAAACAGTCCTGTACGTTAGCCTTCTCCTCTGTTCAGGAGCGTTTATGGCTGGATTCCAGTCTGGTTGTTTTTTCGGTTGTGTAATGCTCTTCTTTAGTTTCAAAAAAAAAAAAAGGGTTTTTTTTTGGGACTTATTGAAATCAAATGGTATATGTATAACCTGAATATCTATTATCATAAATTCATAATGGAAGATATATATCTACCAAACAACATCAGAGAGAAAACTCTCCGCACATTATAAAATTCGTACTGTTTAGGACTCAAAGCCCCCACCATTGACGTAAAATTAGAGGTGTTCTATTACTTGCATGTGTTAAAGATGTATTAATGTGCAAGGTATATATAGAGTGTAATTTCACATACATAAAATTCGATAAAAATACGAAAATCTATACGGTTTTGCAAAGAATTTTGACAATAAGGAGACTCTAATTAATAATAGTTTCCCATTAGACTTTTAAGTGTTGTTTTTGTACTTTCAAAACTCAATATCACCAATCAACATATAAAGTCCTTCAATTTGGGATTCAAAAAGTAGGAAATTAAGCATGATTTTAGGCAAGAAAAATTATGACCTTTCCTGCATCCTAATTTCTTGGTTCGGACAATTATATCACGTCACCTGTATACCTGTTCACTCACCGAAATATCTTTTAGAGAAAATTCTATCAAGAATATTAAAAAAAAAAAATTAACTATGGGCGTGGTCAGGTAAAACCTGCCCCATCCAACTTTTTTTCTCTACAAAGACAAGAGACCAGGCTTTTGTTGTGTTGTTTGGTTACTTAGTCATTTTCAAAAGTAATATTTGGGTAAACAAATGTTCTCTCTTTTTTTCCAATCGATAGTAAATAAAAAGTGATTGTACCCAAAAGAGTGTGATGTAAAGTAATTCTATCTTTCTTGTTTTGAACAAGGTTGGGAATCCAAAACTTAAACTAAATACAACTCTCAAAGATATATAAACTTTTATCTAGGGTTAAAAAGATCCATGAAATAATATTATAATTGATATTATGTAGTTACCAACCAGTCAACCACTAGACAAAAATTAGGATGCAGCGGATGCATCATGCATTTTCTGTTGCGATTTTTATCATGAACGTATTTTGTTATTTGATCAGATCGCAATAGGGGATACATGCATCGATCACCTGCTGCATATATCCAAGATATTCGATCTCCACTCGCTGGCTTCTAGTCTGAATTGAAGAAAAAAGAGGTTTCAAAGAGCCACGGTTACCAAAAGATCCTTCTGTTAAGGATCAATATGAACAATTGGATCCATTTGATAGTCATTTTCTCAAGGAAAATAAAGAAAACAAAATTCCATTTGATATTCGTTTTCTCAAGGAAAAACAAAGAAAAATAAAATACTCACTTATTGTCCGATAAAGAAGGAAATAAACCATAACGATTCATCAAATTGATGTGTCATAAAGATTCTTACAAACTTAGGTTAAAGAAATAAACATACAATACATTACCATGCTTTTAATATATGTTTCAATTTAAAATCGTTGCTGTACATATACAGGCTTTAACAAATTAGAATTAGGTTTTTTAAATCTATAATGATTTGAAGAGTCATTACGTTATTGATTCAGTAAAGTTATCGAACCAAATTACATCACAATTTTTATCTATTCTATCACATGATATTATAGCTTTATAAAACTTTCCAGTACTGGATTTTCTGTACCGAATCGTTGATTATTACCGTCTACCGGTACTTATTGGATTACCACCGGTAGCAATCTCCAATAATTATCGACATTAGCAATTGATGATTTTGTACGAAAACTCATACATCTGAAACTTTTCATATATATATATATATACATTACTTGCTATGGACGTTTAGTTACCCGGCCCTCTCGGCACACTAGTTCAATCAATATGACATTGTTACTTTTACATCGTAAATGGAATCTTCCACTTGATAAGCTTGTTATAACTTATAAGTTACGCAGTTTTTATTTTTATTTTTACCATGCATATGCATGTATTTGAAACAATCCTTTAAGCAAAGTAATTTAAAAGAGAAGAACTAATTATTCATGATCTATCTGGTAATAATTGTGTCTCTCATGCCTTCATCATATTTCACAGTAGCCTACTGTACCCAAGCCTACAGTGCTTAATGTCTTCTGTTTCGATCCTTTTTGCTGTTACTTTTGACGTCTGCGTGCATCTTATTTGCTTCAGCTGTCTGTCTTTTAGCTGATTGTGATTTGTTGTTGTTGATTGTTTTGTTTCTTTGGGTCGTTTGTGATTCTCTTGTTTGTTTTGGGAGCTGTTTCAGGGTTATCCCCTGTTTTTGGGTGGTCTTCCACTCTTCAATAATATTCCCTTTCAAAAAAAAAAACTTTGTGTTTTATTTTTTTATATATCACATGCAATTTGCATGATAGCGATTCAAACGTAGGATATTGTAACTCTTACCACTTAATCACATTGGACGGTGATTTAAAACATTTATATTAAAATTGATAAATAATTAGTTTTTGGGTTGTGATCAGATTGGCACAATAATCTGTGAAAGAACAGAAGTTATAGCTCAAATTTTGATTAATCAGCAATATTCCTTGGAATACCAGTTTGCCCTATCAGGATGATGAAGAGGTACCACTCATGAAGTCATGAGTCATGCCTCTCAGCCTCCATGCTATAAAGAGTTTTTCTAACACAGCAAATAATAATGTGTGTGCAATTGACAATATCTATTAATCTGGGATATTTTTTTTTTTTTAAAGCTTTGGCCATTGGTAAGATTCGAGCCACTGACTTGTGAGTCATTTATCTAAGCCCTAAGTTTGTCCATCTACCAGCTTAGCTACGCACACTTTTATTTGTCACGAATTGGATTGAGATTATCTAATGAGCCAATCTTTGTGCTAATAGATCAGTTGAATACTTTGATTTGTGAATTGGATTGAGGTTCTCTACCGATCCGATCTTTATGCTAACCTTAACCTTAGTAGATCTGATCAAAGCTTTAATTAAGTAACGGTTGAGATTTTGTGTCTTTCAGATTTTCATGTGACTAATAATATCATTCATATATGATTAATGGATCGAGTTAAATTAAAATATTTTAAACATTATTCATCGTTCAATATGTTTGATGGTAAATAAGCTCATTTGATCTTTCAAATTTTCTTTCTGCACTGTATTCAAACATCATTAATGACAGATGTATCAGCAATAATGGTTTGACTGGTCGATCTCATATATTCTACAAGTAATTAAAAACACTCATATGTACTGGAGTTGCATGCTAACTTGCTATTCGTATATATTGGAAATTGGAATATATATAATCCCACTCCTGTTATAATCCTGATTAAGTACATACACAAACCTGCAATATTGCATATAACCAACAACTTTTTTTCTGAGAATTACAAATTTACCATTAATTATTTTTATTTGTGAATGCAACAAGTCAAGCACAATCTGACATTCTCAAAACGACATTTCATTTCAGAGGAAAAACCTTACAAGCCCTCTAACATATAACAGTACTGCTATACTTGGAAACCTTGAATAATCAATGGTTATAATTATATATTGCAAGTTTTAAGGGTGGTTCAAAGTTTCCACGCCACTGACCACACCATGCTCTCTCTTTAATGCACAAAACAGCAACCCTTTATATATAAAATATAAGTATATTTGTATGGATTAATATAATACAATATATATCATCCAAGAGTTATTGAAAAGCCAGATGCTAAAATGGGAATATCGGATGGAAACAGCCTTTCTACATACTTCTTGTGCATATTAAACCATCGCAAAAGTTAAAACTCCATCTCTCTTTCTCTCTAGACAAAATAATAAAAAGGTTAATGGGAACGAATGGCCTAGGGTTCAATAAATTAAATTAAAAAAACAATCCCATTACAAACCTTGAGTAAGAGAATGCAAAGGAATGGGAGAACCAATATTAAAATCATCTATTTATATATATATATATAATATAAGACTAGAGAATAAAATAGATAGAAAAACAAAAGCAAAAACAAAAAACCCTAAACCCCCACCTATTTGCCTCCTTGAAATACAACAAAATCACAATGTGTGTTTCTACTATGTGCCAGGTATAGAGGATATAATAAAACGTCTATATTAAAGAATTGTATTAATATTTGTTCATATATATATATATGTATATATGTTCTGTGATGTATGTTGGATGTCTAGAAAAGGGTGCAAAGTAAATAAGTAATTGGGTTTCCAAGTATGTAGAAAATGGTAAAAGATAAAAAAGATCGAAAAAAGAGAGTATTAAAAATGGAAAAAGTTTGAATCCTGAAATGAAGATCATAATATTTATATATTTATCGTGTAGAGTGCAAGCAGCTGGAGCCTGGACTGGGAAGAGGAACAAAGTGTGGGAATCCTGGTGTCAGATAATTATCATGCTCTACTCTCTTCTCATCTGACCATTTTCATTTTTTTTTTTCTGTTTGGTTTTTTGATGTTTGTTTTTTCTAAGTGAATATGTTTCTCCATTTTAGATTCTAGTTCTACTGATCTACTACTGTAAGAAGTAACAAGACCCCATTTTTGTTTTCTCTTGTGAATTAATTAAGTGAATATTAAAAATAATAAGATTATAAGAAGAAAGTGAGTCGAGTCAAGGGTGCCTGCCTGGATGGTTTGTAAGCTTCTCTTCTTCTTCTTCTAATTCTAATAAAGACTAAAAAGAGTGCCTCGAACTGCTACAAAAACACGTTGACGCACGTATCTTTTATCTATTCCAATTATCATCATCACTCTTCTGTACATACTCATGTGCTCTGCACCCATACACTCTTTCTCATGTGTTCTTTTGAAAAATATAATAATATCTTGATCGATCACTATTGTTTTCTTATATTCCTCCAATTATATATAACTATATATTTTTTTTAATATATATTCAAAAATAAATATGATTTTTCTAGATTAATTTATAAATATATGAATATATTTACATCATTACATGGTATATATACCTTCTTGGTTCTCATATGTGATATATATGTGTGTGTTTTTTTATACGTATTTATACGATACATGTATACATGTATAAACAATCAATTAAAGTGGATATGTATATGTGTATCATTTATATACTTTAGAGAAATTTAGACGTGGCTTAATGAGTTATATAATCATATATTATTCCATGTGACATGTTTGTAATTAGATCGGTGTGCATTGATGACAAGCGTGCATATATCACCACCTAAAATTTTTTCTTTACCCTTGTTTCATAAACAATTATGAAATGAAAATGCATGCTTCAGCAAACCCTAGCTTATTATCTTGTCTTGTTAATGTAATTAATTGAAAAATGAAAAATGAAAAAAATAATGTATATGATGAATATATATATAGAGAGATTTTCCAATGATGACTTTTTACGATGTACACTTTAAGCACTTTTAATGAAATTTAATAGAATATATTTAATATTGATGTGATTTTTGTATGGATGATAAAAACATTGAAATACATTTGTGAAGAAAAAAAAATTAAAAATTTTCAGGTACAAGAGCTAATTTTTTCCAACTTTTTTAAAGAAAAAATATATTTAAAAATAGAGAAATATAAAAATCAATAATTCTCAAATCCAAAAAAAAAATTGAAATTTTTACAAAATGTGTATTTTATTTTTCTTAGGATGCATTAAAAAAATCTCATTGAAAAATATTCAATTGCATACAATTTCATCAAAGGTGCTCATTGTATTAAAATAAGATGGTGTTGATAGGAAAAGTTATATATATATATTGAAGAACAAAGAGGCACTTTGGAACTCAAACAAAGTAGAGGCGAGGAAGGAATATCAATATATCATGTTTCATGTAGCAAAACTAGCTAGGAATATGGGTGAGCATTTAATGGATTGGTTCATTTTTCAATTATGAACCGATAAAAATCCGATAAAGTTCGGTTTCTGAAAAAATGAACCAATCCAATAAAATTTACAAATGTCAACCGATCAAAAACCAACCGAATTGAACCAGTTTGGTTTTTTTCAGTTTTGGGCCTATTGGGCCAAATTAATTGGCTTTAATTAATACTTAGATTTTCATATATTAATCCTTTTGGGCCTTCGACCAAATTAAATTATGTACTTAAATAAATTGAAAATATAAATTGAAAATATTATTTAGAAAAAAAAAATCTGATGTGACATATTTTCATAGTTTTTATAGTTATATGGACAGTTGAACATTAAATTAGGGTTTTTTTTTTATTTTTTTTTATTTTTAAGTTGGATCTCGGTTCGATTTTCCAGTTCAAGACATCGAATCGGAAAAAAACCGATCCGATCGATTTTTTTTAAAATGAACCGAACTAACATATAATAAAATTGGAAAAAAAAAATTATTAAATCGGTTCGATTCAATGGTTTTTTGCCTGTGGCTAGCAGGCTAGGCATATATCTACAGTATCTGGTTTAATTAAATAATTACAAAAATTTATGAAATGTTTTTATTGAAATGTGAAAAAGTAAGGCAAACGTGAGGCCTAGCTGTCACTTAATCGAGGAGGGGAAAAAGCATCATCATTGCACTCCAAAACTCCTGTTGTTATTAGGCAGACATTATTATTATGTTCTTCTTTATAAAATTAAATTATAACATATTTACATTCTCTTTTTATAACCAATTTTCAAATGTTATGATTGTGTTGATGGTTTTAGATCAGAAGATAATTCTAGCACAAAGTAAAAAAATGTATGCCGCAGTATAATATTAATAAAAATTTAATAAATTTTATAAGAAAAATTGAGATTGAAACAATTCTAAAAAAAAAAAAAATATTCAATACATTTATTGAATGTATTTGTTGTATTTATTGACTTTTATAATTAAAAAAAAAAAATAGTTTATCAAATAGAATTTTACATTAGAGTACAATATTAAAATGACGTGTCAAATATAATATTTTACTATTTTTTTGTGTCAAATTTGACATTGGTATTGACACATGTATTGAAGATGGCGTTAGGAGAACAAGCTCTCCTCATAAATTTTTAATTTACCTTATATCATTATATAAGTTTTAATAAAGTTTTTTAACTTTTACCCTCAAATCCACCTCTTTAAAAATTTATACTATTCAAAATATGAATTAGTGGTGGGTTTATTTAAACAGTTTTATTTGATGATGAAAAGTGTTTTTTTTTTTTTTTTTTTACCCATCATGTGTTGGTGTGAGTGGTTCAGCGCTCTCATCCCTTAAGCAAGGTTGTGAGTTCAACTCCCCTTGTGAACGAGGCTACACATATTGGGAGCACTTTACCCCTTAGTGGGCCGACCCGGTGCGAGTCCGGATTAGTCGGGGTGTGGTCTGGGCTGATTGCACCGTATGGTGGATCCGTCCCACCCGGAAACCTGATGGTGTAAAAAAAAAAAAATGCTTTTTTGAATTTTGGAAAAGGTTAGAAATTCAAATTAATTCATGGGAACAATGTTAAGAAGTGATATGATTCGGGAGAGTTCTTAAAAAATCGAAATTTTTAACATAAAAATATTAGAATTATTTTTATTTAAAAAAAAAAAAAAAAAAAAAAAACATATCAGTTCACTTAGCAGGCCTTAAATGATAAAAGGTGCCTTCAGAACTGGTGGGTTAGTGGACACTGATGGTTGCTTGGACCCAAATTAATCAAGTAAGCCCAAGGGAAGGAAAGTCTTATTTCTTTATTGAACCCTTCTTCTATTTGAATTTAGAGGTTTATCTGAATCCGGTTTTTCAAGATTTTCGGATCTAGATCGATCTTGTTTTAAAAAAAAAAAAATTAACATTGGATTTTTCAAAAAAAAAAAAAAAAAAAAAAAAAAAAAAAACCTCCCAATCGGATAATTCATACCAGATATGGATATGGACATTTCCAGACTCGGTTCGTATTCATATTCAGATACAGACATTTTCAAATCGGATTCAGCCTTATGTTCATACTGGATTCATACTTTTTTCGGATTAAAAAAAATATATATATATATATATTAAAAAACAGTTTAATTTATACTGTGTCTGTTAAATAAAAAAAAGAAAAGAAAAGTGTGCAGTGTGCACACTGCACAAAAAATATAAGTTTTATTTTTTAAAATTTATATATATTAAATATATTTTTTGAAATATCGAATTTGGATTCGGACACTTCCAATTTGGATCGGATTTGGATTCGGATATGGACTTTTTTTTTTTCCAAATTTTCAGACCGGATTCGAATCCAAATCATTTGATCCGATTTACACCTCTATATTTGATGATAGAAGCCGAGAGATTTTTATGATTTTAATTGAAATATGAAGAAAAAAATGTTAAACAGCCACACTTGTTAAGTTTGAATTGAAAATAAAAATAAACTTCTAATAATAAATATTGAGATGTAATAATAAAAGGTTTTTATATCAAAAATAAAATAAAAGGGGATTCGATAACATGGGCCTTGGCCTTGTTGGATATTTGCTCGGGTTCCCTTTTTTTATTGATTATATAATATGGTGCTATTGGCACCCAAAGACAGGCTAAAGAAACCCTATTGTATTTTCCAATTTATTAAAAAAAAATAGAAAAAAAAGAATAGTTTAGGAATGTATAAGATATAGAATTCAAATAAAATGTAGATAACACATATTAAGTTGAAAAAATCCTTGCAATTGAAGTTTCTTATACTGTAATAACAAAGGGTTCCTATTGAAAGAAGTTGAGATGATCCAGTAATAAATCAAACCGAAAGGTAGAGCTCGGACTGACCCATAAAGGGTGCGTTTGGTACGCGGGACGGGACGGGACAACTTTTTATTGTCCCACGTTTGGCGCGCTATTAGCATGGGACGGGACGGGACAAGGTGGAACAAAAACCACTAAATTTTGTCCCACCCAAAACCCTAGGACAAGGTTGTCCCATGACATGTGACAAGTATAAAAAGACTATTTTACCCTTTAAATTTAAAAAAAAAATTATAAACATGTTTAATAATAATATTTACTATTATATATATTATTATAATATATATTAGAATATATATATAATAATATATATATCATAATATTATAGAATATAATATTATATATATTTATATACTATATATTATATATTATTATATTATTATATATAATAATATATAATTTATTATATTATATCCTATATATAATATATATTATGTTATATTATGTTATATATTATTATATATTAGAATATATATATTATTACTATAATATATATTATAATAATATATATCATAATATTATAGAATATAATATTATATATATTTATATACTATATATTATATATTATTATATTATTATATATAATAATATATAATTTATTATATTATATCCTATATATAATATATATTATGTTATATTATGTTATATATTATATATATAATATGTATTTAAATATATTAGTAATATATATTATTATATATATATATTATAATAATATATATCATAATATTATATATATATATATATAATATCATAATAATATAGATTATAATATTATATATATTTATATATTATATATTATTATATATATTATATATTTTATATAATATAATATATTATATAAAATATTATATAAATATATATATAATATTATAACATATATTATTATGATATATTATATATATAATATTATGATATATATTATTATAATATATATATATATATTAATATATATTATTAATATAGATTATAATATTATATATATTTATATATTATATATTATTATATATACTAAAATAATATAATAAATTATATAAAAAATATAATAATATATAATATTAGATTATAATATTATATATATTTATATATATATAATATATCATATATCATATATTTATATTATATTATATATTATTATATATAATAACAATATATATATTATTACGTATATATTATATAATGTATAATATATATCATTATATATTACAATATATATTATAATTGTAGTATATATAAAAGGGGCACTCTAGTCATTTGAATCTCTTGTCATGTCCTGTCCCAGTCATACCAAACGCATAACAGTACAGTTAACAGTTCTGTCCTAGACCTTCCAAACACAATACAGAACAACTTGTCCTGTCCTGTCCCACCTTATCCTGTCTCATATTCGTACCAAATACACCCAAAGGGACGAAGGTTAGCTCACCATACCGTACATCGTCATGTGATTTGGTCGATATTTTCACTAAATTCGTAGTACCAATGTATCTTGAATAAGAATATTTACACTCATGCTCCAATCAATATCAACAAAAGATTATAAATATGAAAAAGCTATCTAACAAGACATCCCAATTCTGTACATTTACAAAATTTCTGTAAGAAACAATCCTACTTCAAATATATATATCCACTAATAATATAAAAATAAGCTATGAATTATCAAAATGAGATACAAAATTTTTGTTCAAGAAAACTAGATGATGAAAATCTATCATTTTGGATTTTTTAATATAATTACATGAATCTATTAACGTTGACATTGAAAAAATAAAATAAAAAAATTAACGTTGCTTAGATGATGAGTTTCTCCATAGAAGAAGATTACGTAAAGATGAAGAAAAAAAATTGAATAAAAATCGCTTTCTGCTCTCAACCCCCATAACAATTTCTTCATTTTAACGCCACCCAATCAATCACACATTACATGAATTGAATCAGCCACCACATCACACTCCACAATGCTGCCTGATCTCTT